>JAJIBD010023998.1:0-37046 GCA_021461705.1 Cryptotis parvus
GGCTTCCTACTTTAGTAAATGTCACAGGAACCCCTGTAATATTGAGAGGTGTTGAAGAAGGGTGGGAGAGAGAGAGAGAGAGAGAGAGAGAGAGAGAGAGAGAGAGAGAGAATTCTCTGAAGATATATTAAAACAAAGGGCGGCTTTGTTCTGTTAATGCATCAGACAGCTGAGAAGTCCCTTAAAGAGTTAAATATGAAATAGTTACATGACCCAGAAATTC
This sequence comes from Cryptotis parvus, assembly GCA_021461705.1. Taxonomy (NCBI): domain Eukaryota; kingdom Metazoa; phylum Chordata; class Mammalia; order Eulipotyphla; family Soricidae; genus Cryptotis; species Cryptotis parvus. The sequence goes on from JAJIBD010023998.1 coordinate 224, forward strand.
TACCTCTTGGTATCTTTTCAAAAGAATTGGAAGCAGGTACTAAAATATACCCAAAGTACTGTTCATAACTACTATCACAATAGGTAAAAGTTGAACAAAGCTCAAATATGCATGAAAGAATAGGTAGGTAAGCCACTTGTTATACACTTGACTAAGTATCACTTACTTATAGAAGGAAATTAAGTACTAGTACATGCTAAACTATGGTGACCCTCAAAAGTATTCAGTGAAAGAAGTCAGATGTCAAGGTTACATATTATGTCTTCATTTATATGAGATATTCAGGAGCAACAAGTCCACAGAAGTAAAACTTAAACGGATGGTATTAGGGAAGAAAATGATCACTTGAGCAGAGAAACCCTTTCCAGATCAAAGGACCAAAAAATACTTAAGCATGGAGATGCCTAAACTTCTCTTATCTCAGCCAAAAATTATAGGATAGTTAAATTAAAAGCCCAAGGTTCTCATGTCCTCTATAAAATTGTTAACTTTAATCCCCCCTTTCTGTAATAACACTAGCAAGTTACCATAAGGGTGACAGTACTTCCTCCCTCTTTGTGTTTAAGCTAGAGACTACTCAGTCACCTCATGCTAAAGACCACCATGACAATTCCTAGTCAATCATAAAAGGATGGAAAATAGTAGATGCTTTTTTCCATGTAATGGGATGGGGCTTTTTTTTTCTTTTTGGGTCACACCCGGCGATGCTCAGGGGTTACTCCTGGCTCTGCACTCAGGAATGACTCCTAGCGGTGCTCAGGGGACCATATGGGATGCCGGGATCGAACCCGGGCCCGCACAGGCCAGCCACATGCAAGGCAAACGCCCTACCGCTGGGCTATCACTTCGGCCCCCTGGGATGGGACTTTCTGGGAAAGGTCAACAACAGCCCCCAATTGAATCAAATATCCTTCCCTTCATTATAAAAAGGGAATAAAACCAACCTCGCACTATCAACTGGGGCAGTTGGTTCTCCAGCTGCCCAATCCTGTTTTCCTGAAGTGTTCCTTTCTCTTCCTGTTCTTTCAGTTAGCTCATGGTTCGGAGTTAAATGGAGCATTCCTAAGTTCTTTTGCTTTTGTGCCCTGAGAACTTGCTCTTGGCCGTCTCCCCCTACCTCCCAACAAAGGGATCAGGAGCTCAGGAAAAGGGGTCACATGCTTCATGAACCTGGATTTCTTTTGGAGTGAAAAGCAGCTTGGGAAACCCCTAGAGGGTGGTGGTTATACATTATTGTGAATGAACTAAGTATCACTGAAACAGTTTAAAAGAATTGATTTTATGTTATATGAGTTACTCAATTTAGTTAAAAAGTATATGTGTGGGTTTAAATATATATATGTTAGTATATACAAATATATCATTCTGGCTTCCATATATGGAATATATATGTAAATATATATATTCCATGTTGGACACACACACACACAAACACATATAAACCAGAGTGATTCCATATGAGAAACGCTGAACCAGTAGATAATGGACTTGAGATGTAAGAAATTAGAAGCAAGGAACGAGGAGCAGCGCCTAGAAGCAGGCATAGACAAAAGGTAATTTTTTCCTCAAGTCTCCAGAAAGAAACAGTTTTTATTATTATTTTCACTTTAGTCCAGTGAGACATTATAAGCCTTTAGGACTGGCTGATACATTGGGTTTGACTAAACAAGAAATGCAGCAAAACATCAGCATTGACCTCCCTTCCTGCAGAGAACTGTAAAAACCAGGGCCATCAGGGGTGAAGAAAGTGACATGACTTGGTTAGTTGTTCCATATATTTCAGGAAGACTATTTGCTTTTGAAGCAAACAGAAATAAGTGGGACAAATAATGAACTGGGTTATTATTCTAGTTTTATGAGAGAAGAAAATAGTTTAAAAAGTAATTTTATGTTATATGAATTATATATTTATTTATATAACATTTGATTTGGTAGGATTAGCTAATGACCAATATCACATACTGCAGATTTCATTTTTAAGGTGTTTTAAGAAATTCAAGTGATCATTATATATGAACAATAATGTAAAATCATATGTAGATGATACAGTGAGTCATGATGAAAACTATCCACTTCTAATAATCCTTTCATCCAATAATAACCTACAGCAATTACTGTTTCTTCATTTGTTTTTCCATTGTTTGCAACTATTTAACAAATATTTTTATTTTTTATTTTCATTAGATCACTAGATCACTAGACATCCCATTGTTCATCGATTTCCTTTGCAAAATAATTTATTTTTATTATTTTTTAATTTGAATTTTTCTATTATACCACAGTGAGATATACAGTTACAAAAGTGTTCATATTTGGGTTTCAGTCATACAATGTTCTAGCACTCATCCCTCCACCAGTGCCAGTTTCCCACCACCATGTCCCCCTGATTTCCCCCTCCCTCAGCCTGCTGTGTATGACAGGCAATTTTCACTTCCCTCCCTCTCTCTCTCTCTCTCTGCTCTCTTTCTCTCCCCCTCTCTCCCTCCCCTCTCTTCTTTCTCTTACACATTGTGGATTGCTATACATACAGTTAGAGGTTATCCTTTTGCCTACTTTCAATGCTCAGTTCTACTCTGGTATTATCATTTACAACAATTGCAAGCACACTGTTCCTTTCTCTGTACTGCATAACCTTTGACTCCCACACATTTTCAGTAGGTTCTATCCACTGACAAGACTCCTGATCCCTGTTTTGTCTGGTCTTGGATATTCTTTGGATATTGGTATCATGCTATTTTTTTTATATCCTGCAAATAAATAGCAGTCATTCTATATCTGTCCTTTTCCTTCTGGCTAATTTCACTCAGCATGATCATCTCCATGTCCATCCATTTATGGAAAAATTTCATAACTTCATTTTTCCTAAAATTTAACACAAATTTTTAGAGTACTTATTAAGTGATTTAAAAAATGTCTCGTTGAGTGCTGAGAGATCACTGAACAGGTTAAGGTAACTGCTTTGCGTGGGGCGGCCTGAGTTAGTTTTCAGAGCTACCTGGTTCTCTGAGCACTGCCAGGAGTCATCTCCAATGAACCAGGAGTAAACCCTGAACACTAGGAATCTTCAGGAGTGCCAACCTCACTCAAAAAAACACTCATCAAGTCAATAAAAACTGTATGAAGTAGATACTAGTATTTTTCCACCTTCAGATGGGAAACAGAGGCATGAAGTGATTACTATTTTTCCAAAATAATGTATCAAAGATCACTTGATCACTTGAATCCTGTTATTCATCGATTTGCTCGAACGGGCGCCAGTAACATTTCCATTGGACTCTATCACGTGCCAATGTAGCCCAATGGCATCTGGTTGATTCAGGAATATGAAGAGCCTCAAACCGTTATTTCAGGGTCTTGACAAGGAAGTCTGACCATTTTGTAGGTGGGCGGCCACGTGATCTTTTGACATCCCGTGGGATCCAGTCAGTAATGGCTCTAGTCCAGCGGTTGTCTCCAAATCGCATTACATTTCCAGCCCATCTGATTTTGGATGCCTTGGCAAACAAGACAGCATCCCTGACTCTGGAATAGCGACGGAGGTCAGAACTCTGTATTCCTTCTCTCATTTGAGTGAGGCGTGATATTCCAAGCATAGCTCTTTCGATTCCTCTCTGGGAGATCCGAATAGCATTCTCATCCTGCTTTTGTAGGGCCCAGGTCTCTGAGGCATATGTTAATGCAGGGAGAATGGTGGAGTCAAAGAGATGTGCCCAGAGCCAGAGGTTCTTTGTCCTTTTAGCTATTTCTTCGATGCCTTTGAAGGCATTCCCTGTCGCTCTCTTCCTCCTGCGCAGCTCAGGTTTTAGGTCGTTCATCATGTTGATTTCTCGACCTAGGTACACATAACTGCTGCATTCAGAAATGTTTGTTCCATTGAGAGTGAATAGGGGCCTCTGGAATTAGTTCATTTTTCATAAACATGGTTTTCTTTTAGATCAGCTATAGACCTATCTTTCCACATTCTCGGTCGAAGTCAGCCAGCATTTGTGCCGCTTGGCTAATGTTTGGTGTTATTAGAATGATGTCATCAGCGAAGCGGAGGTGGTGTAGTTGCCGACCATCTATCTTCACTCCCATTCCTTCTCATTCTAATTGTCGCATGATGTTCTCGAAGGTGGCGCTGAAGAGTTTTGGTGAAATGGTATCACCCTGTCGAAACCCTCTTTTGACATCAATGATCACTTCTTTGTAGAATGGTGAGATCCTGGTGGTGAATCCGTAATACAGCTCACGAAGGATCTTGATGTATTGGGTTTGAACAACCTGTTTGGCTAGGGCTTCGATGACTGCTTCAGTCTCCACAGAATCAAAGGCTTTCTGTAAATCAATGAACGTGAGACAGAGCGGCATCTTGTACTCCCTACAAACCTCAATGAGCTTGGCTACTGTGTGGATATGGTCAATTGTGCTGAATCCTTTCCCGAAGCCAGCTTGCTTGCATGGTTGTCCTTCATCTAGTGTTCTGCTAATCCTGTTCAGGATGACTCGTGTAAATAGCTTGTAGATGACGGACAATAGGCAGAAGGGGCAATAGTTGTCGATGTTGTGAATGTCTCCCTTCTTGAACAGTAGACCTGTCCCGCTGGTTTTCCATTGGGAGGGTACCTTGCATTCGGTCAGGTAGCGTGTGAAGAGTCGAGCTAGTGTATTGATGAGTACTGATGGCAGATTCTTCAGGTGTTCGGGTCTGACTGTCTGGGCCTGGTGCTATTCCCTTCTTTACCAACGAGATGGCATGTTGGATTTCAGAAGTAAAACGTTGGGAATGACATATCCATCCTGTGGAATTTGGTATGTGGGCAGGTGGATGTGGCTTTCAAAGAGATTTGAGTAGAAGTCCTGGATAATCTTCTCCATTGCCTTTCTGGAAGATGTGATAGATTCATCAGGATGTCAGAGGGCAGTCATCTTGGTATTATAGTTGGTGAAGCACAGGCGGGTGGTGCGAATGCTTTTCCCGGCTTCTGCTGCATCTTCCAGTATTTCTGCTTTTCTGTCTTTGAGGTCTTCTTTTATTGCTTCTCTGAACCGTTTAGCAAGCTTGGACGTTAGCATTTGGTCTCCTGAGGCTCGCGCCTTGCCACGTTGGCAAATGAGCTCAAGAGTTTCTGAAGACAAGCGTCCTTTTGTGTCTTTCTCTCTCTCGGCATTCTTCGCACACTCATGGAGGTGCTGAACCAGTCGGTTGTATTCTTCATCAATGTCGTCAATGATGGTATCTTCCCATGTTGCTGCAATAGTGCCAAAGAGTTCCCAGTTGGTGGTCGTTCTGGGAGTTCTCTTCTTAAACTTTGCAGCCTTTTCTCCCGCTATGGGAAGTAGAATTTTGCACCGAAGGATACGGTGGTCTGATCCCTTTTTGGAATTTGGGGACGACAGCAACATCGGTCAGACAAAACCGTCGATTGAAGATGATGTGGTCAATTTCATTGTGGAACTGTCCGCCAGGAGATTCCCATGTCCACCGTTTCACTTCAGCGTTCTGGAACTGTGAGTTCCTATGAATGGTCTTGGTGGACATGATGAATTCAGATAGTCTCTCACCCTGTTCGCTCCATTCTAGGCCATGGTTCCCGATGTGGAGTTCTTCAGCTGATCTTCTTGGTCCTATCTTGGCATTAAAATCACTGAGTATGATCTTGTAGAAGGTGTGATCTTTTTTTATAGAACTCCTCCAATTCCATGTAGAATTTCTCAATTTCATCTTCTTTGTATGTGGATGTTGGTGCATAGACAATGAAGATAGAAATTGCTGGCAGTGAGCCACATCTCTTCAAGTGTAATTGCCCTATCCGGTTTGTTAGGCATTCAAATGAATCAAGAAGTGCTAGAAATGGAGTTTGGTAGTCTGGTTTCAGACTATGTATTGACTTTTGGCACACAGCTTACCAGTATCCTTACCTCATCTTTTCATAGATGAGGAACTGGGGTTCAATGTGGAGCATGCCCAACTTCCTAATCAAGCTCAGAGTAAATCCTAATGAGGCTCCAAGTGTTTTTTTCCTTTGATGCCGCTTAGCATTTCTTCTGCCTCAGAAAGGGGCTCTCCATTGAAAGGAGAGAACCCCATGTCTATCTTAATCTGGTAAGTCAAGGTGGGTAAAGTGGGTGGAGCAGAAAGGAACTTGGTAGCACACCAGTGCCATACTTTTAAACACATATTGAAATTTTTCTATTGGCTTTTAATTGGCTCATGATACTGTGGAATTTTATTCATTTCAATTCACACCTTTATGAAGTGCACTTCCCAATCAACCTGATCCTCACCAAAGTACCAATGCCATTCACCACCATAAAGATCCTTCTTCCTGTTTCGCTCAAGAGCTCTTTTTTCTTTTAAACCACCATATTTTTCATTGAATCTAGAAGTTAGATTTGTTGTTTCCAGCCAGTTCATTTGCTTTCATGATTCATTCCACATACTGGTAAAATCAACTGATCATTACTTTTTACTTCCTTGCTCATTTCATTTCACATAATCCTTTCAAGTTCCTATCATTTTGTCTCCAAAAGGAATTATTTCATCTTCTTAAATTGCAGAGCAATGATCCAGTGAGTGTATCAACCACAATTTCTTTATCCAGTCACCTGTGGATGAGGATTTAGGTAGATTCCTTGTTCTGGCTATTGTGAACAATTCTGCTTGAGCACAGAGGTACAAATATCCTTTCACACTAACGTTTTCATGTCCTTCAGAGAAATGTCTACAAATAGCATTGGTAGAATATTTGCAATTTCTATTGTCACTAGTTTAAGGAATCTCCATACTATTTTCCATAATGGTGTCTCCAACTCACATTCCACCAACAGTCCACCAGAATTACTTTCTCCACATCCTCACCTATGCTTATTGCTTTCAATCTCTTTGATATGAGCCATTCTCATAGATGTGAGGCAATATCTCACTGTAGTTTTGATGTGCATTTCCCTAACATTATTTTTTTCATGTGTCTGTGGGCCATCTGTATATCTTTAAGGAAGTGTGTGTTTAGGGTTTTTTGACCAAATTTTGATTGAGATCACACACAAATTAATTTTTTAATACCACATTTTGCAAGTAGAATTTTTATTATCATACTTTGAAGTCATAAACAAGTAAAATCTCTTTTTACAATAGCTTTTGAGCAGCATAAATGTATTAAACTTTTTAGCCAATGTGCTGAGTTTTTTTTTGGAAAGCTAGTGCACAGAATGTTTGCTCACATTTTCTTTTGTTTCTAATGAGAAGACTTGAATCCTGTATCTATATTTCCTTCTAGCTTTTCAAAGAAAATGAGCTCTTCTGAAAATGCCTTGAGCTTAATTTTTTTCACTTTAATATATTCTTAATTTAGACAGGGGCTTTCTATATGTTCCTGTGGAACTTAAGCATCCTATAATGATACTGCAAAGTAATTTATGAGGTGGGTATAGAGAAGACAGAATAAGAGGGTAGTGGGCAGCAAGAAGAAAACGCCGCAGGTTGATCTACCCTAAGTTTCTGCTTAACCTTGAAAAGCCCTCATTGATCCTAAACACACTTCCACAAAATTCTGTTGAGAAAGGAAAAACCATTATGAATATAAAATAATATGTAGATCTTGAGATGTTCAGAAGGGTATAAAAATTAAATGCCCTTAAAATAATGCAAAAGAAGTATTGCCCATCTGGGTCAGGATGATAGCCCTTAACAAAGGGAATGTTTTGAAAACTGACAACACATCAAATTGGAAAGCATAAACTCCTTTAACAAGTATATTCTGTGGTATTGGAGGCAGTGTTTTGTTGGTGAGAATTTGAAAGAGAAAGTTAGAAAAGAAAAAAAAGATTAGGTGCATTAAATAAAATAAAACTAAAGTCTTCCTCCTGGGGCCAAAGCTCCTTAATAATTGAATTCACTGTGGACTCATGTTGCAAGGGAAGTCAGAGAAACCTCAGAAGAAACCCAAATTAAATTGTTGCCAGAGTAATGAAACAATGGAAGAGCTAGACTGCCATCCTGAGGAAGACTGGTAAGAATAACACTGAGATTACTGCTGGAGCAATTGAGTTGGATTTGGTACCAAGGGTGATATCCAAACTCCCCTTCACTGTTCCATTTTTTTCTCAACAGTTAATCTTCAAATTAAGACAAATGATGTAAAATGATTTACAGGATTCTTTGAGATTCTTTTTTGTTCCTGTTTTCTTTCTGAAAGGGAGTTTCTGTTTCCTGATTGTTGTTTATCTTTAGAATTTTTTTTTTACAAAAATTATGATTTACAAAGTTGTTCATAATTGGGTTGCTTCAGGAATGCAATGGTCCAATAATAATCCCCCAGAAGTTTCCCCCTCTGTCCATCAATGTCACTGGATTCCCTCCCACAATCCCCAGCCAGCCTCCTTGGCAGGCATATAACATTTTTATTTCATATTACTTGCTCCAAGAACACTTAAAGAAATGGCAAATGGAATTATCAGAAAATGAATGAATAAAATTTGATTGTGATGATTGATCTTCAAGTGATTTAAATCGACTTATTGTTCATCTTTTAAGAGTTAATCAACCCATGAATTTAAGATTACTCATGTGTACATTCCTTTAAATCAGTTGTGTCTATTTCTACTTTGATACCTTCCCAAGTTAGCAGTCTGTTTTCTTTTTTTCTAAATTAGTTGTTTTGTGCACAAATTTAATGTATATAACGATAAATTTATTTGTGCATATGTAAATACCACGATACTACCAGAACAATAAAGATATGTAGTCTGTCAATGGATAAATACCAAAACTGATTTAATCATTCCTATGCTAACTCATTTATTCTCAGTACTTTGCCTCCACAAAGCATCTTTGGAATAACTTTTTTTTTCAAAGTTATTATGCTTATTGGGTAGAACTGACAAGAATTCTTAGAAGAGCTTCTAAGAATTATATATATATATATATACATATATATCCGTCTCATCATCAATTTGCTCGAGCGAGCCTCAGTAACATCTCCATATGTCCTGTCTCATGCTAGTAGAGCCCAAGGGCATCTGCTTGCTCCAGGAACATAAAGAGCCTCAATCCATTCTGGAATGAGGTCTATAATTGTTACTGGTATTTGGCATATCAAATACAACACGGGTAGCTTGCCAGGTTCTGCCGTGCCGGTAGCATACTCTTGTAGTCATCTCTAAGTCCAGCATTTATTGATGAACCGCAGAGCCGCTTGTAGGCCAGAGACTCACAGACATGGGGCAGAGCTGCTACTGGCTCTCCCTGTGCCCAGCCACTCACAAGGCACCCAGGAGGGATGGCGGGTTTAGCTCTGTGGTTGTAAAAAATGTTTATATGTATATATATATATATATATATATATATATATATATATATATATTTTGGAGATTTGAAAATGCTGACCTAAAACAGAACAGTGAGGTTAAAGGTTAATTTTCCTAGTCATGCTGGAGAATGCTTGACATTCTATATTGAAAATTTAAGATACTTTGCCCCAGCTAATCTGAATGATTTTCTTTCTGCACTTTCTGTTCATACAATTTCCTGGTATAACGGGCCAGAGAGGTGGTACAGTGGGTGAGGTGCTTGTCTTGCACATGGCTTTGATTCCTGACACCCCATGTGCTCTCCCTGCACCCCAGGAGTGAGTCCTGAGTGCAGAGCCAGGAGTAGACTGAGCATTGCTGGGTATGTTCCCCCAAAAACGAAAAGAAATTAAAAACACCTAAAATACAAAATCACCTCAACAAAACCAATGTCCGGAAGAGCCTTCAGCTTAATTGCTATCCTTTCAGCTTTTCGTGGAAAGAGAATGTCTATTTTATTGTCAGTAGCTCAGTTCTTGCCTTTCCCAATGTTCATATCTCTGTATTTATGCTTGCTGCATACATTCATATGTTTTATTGATATTATTAAATAAAAAGATCCCAGTGGCAAATATTTTTCAGCTCTGCTACTTTTTCTTCTCCACTTTCCATGAAGCTCGAGTCCCACTTGACACATGAATCATTTTCTTGACACCTGGTGCCGCATTAAACTCTGCCCAATATCTTCTACAGACACGAACACAACTCTCTAGAACTCATCCTCCCCAGAGCTTCGATCTCTGAGGACAGGAGAAGATGCTGTGGAGGATTTAAACAATATTCTCTACCCGAGGACTCCTGATAACTGTATGCAAGGTTATAATTAAGTCTGCTTTTTCAGTTTTATTTTTTAAGATCAAATTATTTTTGACTTGATTTTTTTAAGATTGAATTTTTAGTTGGGATAGCATGAGTTGATTTGCTGGTATATGTTTTAGCAGCAGAACTTCATGCCTTTCCAAAGTGTATGTTAACACACCACCAAAAAATATATTTACATTTAAAAAAGTCATGTCTGGTATATAAGGCAGGGACTCCAAGGCCATTTATGTGAATTCGTATTTCTTCTGACCTCTGGGCCTTCCTAGGACTTTTGATAAATTGCTTTCTTATCCCCTGGAGGAAGAAGCATCCTTTGGAGATTGATTCAGACATTACAAAATTTAAAAGAGATAATGATGCTAATATAGATGCATGAATATTGGAAGTTTGGGTTTTACTCGGTCCTGCACCCCCTCCCGAATTTTCTTATGAGCTTTGTGCACACTCCCCAGTACAGTACACAGACATACAGAAATCCCTTGTGATCACTGCTGCATGCTGAGCTCTGGCCTTCTGAGGTCATTTTCCTGAGAGCTTATAACTAATTCCGAACACCAAGGAGCGCTTAGATATCGTCTCATACAAGAGAAGGAAGCAATTTGTGACCTAACAAGAGGGTTAACACCAGCTGGTCATAGTTTAGTGAGTTTAATTACTGGAATTTCTATATAATATCACCCCAAATGACATCTGGGTTGGAGCTGAACACGAGATTCCTTTCTGGTGAGCAAAATATAACAGGCCGTGCAAAGCCCTGTTCTGTCTAATCCTCATGTCTGATGTGCTTGGCTTTAGTGACATTTCAGGGACTGATTTGTACTTAGCTTAAGATGAGCTTTTTAATAAAAAGCAAGATAAAATTGGCATGGACTGCTTTTAGCTAGGGAAGCAAAACATACAGTTGGAAAATAAGAATGAAAACTACTTTAGCGAAAGATCAAAGACTGTTTTCTTGCCACCTACCTCATCCCATGGGGGTAATTAATACCTCTTGGACACACTAGTAAATACTGGCCGTACATGGAATTGAAACAGATTTTATTTTCATAAACATTGTGAATTTGACTAATTTCTACTTGGTTTTAATAAAGTCAGGTGCAAGCACTGACTTGATTGTAAGAAGCCCAGACTGACACAGAAGGTGACATAGGGCCCCTTTTGTTCTAAACTGTGATCAACGGGTGGCAGCAGCAGAATTAACTCAGAGCTTGTACGACATGCAGGACGTGAGTCCTGACACACAGACCTGAGGAATCAGAATATGCATTGAGTAAGACCCTGCAGGTGTTATTTATGTACATGAAAAATGACAGCCCTGTCCCTAAAGCTGTCTATATCCTTAAGGGCTTTCTCCCATAGAGGAGCTAAAAGACTATTTGCCTGAGTAATATACACTGAGGACCAGCTTTGAGAAGTTTCCAGCCACACAGAGAGGAATGCACAGATGTACGCTACATTCCACTGTGCCAAGTCGAAAGGTTTGCCATTTGTTCTGACTGTTTTATTGCCCTCAAACTCTGCACTCAGCTTCTTGTGAGGCTTCCAAAAACACAACGAAGCCATGGAAAATTAATAATGTAAAGGTTTTCTAAGGCTCTTGGCAGTAGAAGGAATTTCTAGTGGGACTCATGTTGAGTTGGGGGTAGAGAAGGCGGGAACTTTGACATATAGCATAACAGTGTGGAATTTCTAAACACTTGTCCGATGTATCACCTCAGCTGGTTGGAAAATGGAATTTGGATGCTAGGATTTTTCCTGAAGAATTTCTGACAGCTTAGCAGACGAGAGCCTAAATATTTTCAGCAAGGAACGTTTACACATTGGCTGTTCTATATCTTCGGTCTTGTATGTTTTAGTGAAAAATGAGTTGTTTCTGTCATCTCCAATAAGATGAACTTTAGTTAGCATTTTTATTTCTACCCTTTTCATATTTTCATTGGAGCAATAGACAGATGAAATATTAGCTAATGAAGGAAACAGATTTACCAATGAATAGTACAAAATCATGAAAAAATAAGTTTAGAGGAATTCCTAAACTAACCTCAGATTATTGCAATCTTCAACTCCAGCATAATTTATTCTCTGCTTTTCCACTCCTGGTTAATGTGGAGAAGTATACACCCAGCACATTTTATTATCTGTATTATTTTGTTCCATTTTTTGATGGAAACTCTGCGATGTTTTCCTCAATTTCCATGAGAATGCATGTCACCTTTTATAAAATTCAGAAATAATTATGGTGTCTTAATGAAAAAAAATGATGTTACATTGATAGCAGCAATAAAATCATGTCTTGATGCCAATAAACATACTAATATCAGCTCTGTTTTTTGGTTTTGCTTTGGAAATGTTCGCAGAAAACCTTAAGATTTTAAATTTGTGAGCTCTCTAGAAATACAGTCACGGCACTTTACATCTTTCTTTGGTTGAATGTTCAGGAAATGGAGCAGAATTAAGTGACTATTTTACTAACTGGCAGAATTATTTGGCTAATGCTTAAATCAGACAGGATTTGGCAGATTCTCATGCGTAGATATGTATAAGGTAGGATGCTGAAATAAATTCTCCAGTGCTGTCTGAACTCGATCTGGGCATTCAGTGCTATTTCTTCTCTTGCTTTTAAAGTCCTACTTTCAATATTGCAGGACACACTCAGTCCCCCGTTAAAGTGCTGGTCCAAAGTCCTCCTGATATCAGGAAGAGACAGATGCCTAGGGCCTCTTGGATTTTTAGGTACAACTTATTTCTCATGATAAGGCTGCTGAAACTAGGAATAGGCTAACAGTAGATTGGGGAGGTATTAATTTTATATTATTAGTCTATAGAGTGACCATATATAGAGGGACTATACATAATTCATCTTAAGGGATATTAACTTTATTCCTTGGGTCATATTTTGAAGACTATCAAGAATATATAAAAGGACATTTTATTGAGTAGCTTTTTTTGGGAATTAAAGAGAATATTTGTGGAGAAAAAATAATTGGTGAATGATCAGAATGTATTATTTCTACTACTATTTAGCACAGAGTCTGTTTTATAGGATCGGAGCACCATTTATTTTAATCAGTGATTTATTTTTTTGATGTGGGCAGAAACAATGCTCTGGGGATTAGGGACCACTCCTGTCAATACTCAGAAATCCCATGGTCCCATGCGAGGCCCAAGGGTATGTTACTGATCAGTCCTGTAGTTGAGAATTATCACCAGGGCCACCCTGAGGCCATGAGACCTAAACCCAGAGATGGGGCCCTGTGATGCCAGGATTGAACTGAGGTTGTGAGCATTTACCCCTGGTCTGTAAATCACCTCTGGGCCCATGTGATTTTTATTTCAGAAATCATGATCACTGGATATGGGCCCTCAGGAACGTAGGTTTTTCAGAGGTAGGAATCAGTACAGTGGGTAGAAACATTTTGGCAGAGAGGGGACTTGAGCATATGTATGAGACTGAATGGAAATTGCACAGAGAGAGATGCTAGCTCAGATATCCCAAATCAAGTGTTCAAAATGAACAAGAGGAGACTGACCTAGCTGGAGAATTGAGCAGTATACCTGTTGCAAGAGAAGACACCAATCAGGGAGATACAAGGTGAAGGTAAAGTTAGGGTCAGCTTTTAGAGTAACTCACCTGTCAAGCAGTGTTCTTTTAACTCAATAATGTCACCTCTGACAGACATTTTTCCTATAGAAAAACATAACACCGATGAAATTGTCACACATTGCTCTGAGTTGTTCAGAGATTTGCACAGTTCTCTATATTTCTAATTATAATTCTCTTCTTCCTACGCAGTTGAAAACAAGATATTTACATTCAAGGCAAGATGTGGTCTTAGGAAGAGATTGGTTTCATAGTTCTATAAAAAAAGTAAGTTCATAAATTTCAGTATGATTTTAGTCTAGAATGACTTAATTTGACAAATACTGATAAAGTACCTTCATAGCACAGTCAGATGGGGACACTGTGTTTGAGGAATTTTTATTCTTTGGGCAAAAGTGGAGAGTGACTCAACATCTACTAGATTGCTAAGAGCTCTGTCGTGGTGAAAGTTTGGGTGTTATGAATTCTTGTGAAAGAATCTCATCCGAACCTGGCCTTGAAAATGGACAAATTTACCAAACCTGTTACTTAGAGAACAGAGGGAACTAGGGACAGTATCCAAATGAAGGCATGAGGCAAGTGATCTTTTTTTTTAAAAAATATTTTATTATACCACCGTGAGATATACAATTACAATGTTGTTCGTGTTTGGAGGCTTCGGTCACACAGTGTTCCAGCACCCCACCCTCTACCAGTGCCCATTTCCCACCACCATTGTCCCCAATCCCCCCATCCCCACAACCTGCCTCCATGGCGGGTTCTCTATCTCCTTTCTCTCTCCTTCTCTCTCCCTCCCTTTCCTTCTCCTACATATTGTGAATTACAATACATACACTTAGAGGCCATCATGTGCATTTTTAAGGCAAGTGATCTTTAACTGGAGAGTAAACACAATGCATAGGTTTGTAGTATTTTCAATTTTATTTTCTTAGTGCTGGAGATTGGACTCAGAGTCTCACGCATGCTCTACTCTACCGCTGAGTGGCATCCCCAGTCATTACATATGGAGTTTTGACCACTGAGCTAGAGTCTGTTACAGAGCTCGCAAGACGATTTACCGTCAAAACTTGGAGTATTGTGTGTGTGTGTGTGGGGGTGGGTGTTGGGGAAGTGGTGGTGCTGTCAGGAATTACAGAGAATCAGTGTGGAAGGAATAAAACTACAGGAGAATTGTAACATTGCTCATATGTTACACATTTGAGATAATCTCTATAGGTTGATGTTATTTCTCCTCCATTCCAGAAAAACCAATTTAGAATTCAGTAATGAGGGGCTGGAGCAATAAACAGGCATTTGCCTTTCACATGTCTGACCTGGGTTCTATTCCTGCCACCCCATGTGGTCTCCTACGCCTCTGTTCTCAGTGCTCAGGGATCATTATTCCAGGAGTGATCCCTGAGCACAGGGTCAGGAATAAGCTCTGAGAACCACCAGGTGTGGCGCCCCCAACAAATACACAAACAAACAAAAACCCCAAAGAATTCAGTAATGAGACCGTGAAGCCAAAGGACCAATGTATAACTTAAAAAAAAAAACCTGATGGTATCAGCAAGGGATTCCTGTTTAATAAACAAACTCTGGTCTGAGTGAAAGACCCCAATGTCCCTGGAGCGCTGGGTGGGGGTGGATTCTCCACAGGCACCTGTCAGTAAGTAATGCAGCACAAGCAGTATACCTGACCATGCTGAGACTGGGTTTCAGGTACCAGCTTTGTCTTTGGGGTATCATTATTTGGCACACTCAATAGAAGTCTCAAGCAGTTCACCCCTTGAAATAAGGTTCTGTCTTCTACTTAGCAGAACTTGAACAAAAGGAAACTTAAAATCAATTAGAGGGAAAGAGAAACCTATTTCTGTCCCTTTGGAGACAAAAGATGTAGCACAATTGGTTAAAATTCAGGGGAATGAAAACTCCCGGGAGGGGCTGCTCTGGAGAGGCTGCTTTGAGGACGGCCTTGTGCTGCCACCTTGTGTCAGAAAGGCTCCCCTCCAGCTGGGACCAGCTGGTGGCTGCCTGCTGTTTCTGCTGGGAGCCTTATGGCTCCATCAGCAAGATGCATTAAACAGATAGGAGCCAGAGAATGCAACAGGAGACTTAACACTTCAGGGCCTGCCAGGAATTCATTCCCTACCAACAACAGTCTCTTTCCCTCTCTCTCTTCTTGAGAAAGCAAAATCTCCTCCTTGAAGCAGTCTGATTAGAAGCCAGTTCTGCACTGACAGAATGGAAGTTTGATCTTTGAAAGCCCGTCAAAGGGAACCTTTCACCTCCTTTTTCCCTTGAGGAAGGCCCAAGAATTTCTTCTGTCGAAATCTTTTGAAAATAGCTTTTAAGAATGGTTTTTATAGTGGGAATTCAGGAAACTGAGAAGAGCTCTATCAAAATCAGGGAAGAATATTCCCACTCGTCTCTCCACTAAGCTCATCGTTCATTGTTCCCCATGCTACTCTGGGAAGATTTTTTTTTACCCATCTAACGTATTGCCTCTCATCACTTAAGCCAAAGGGCCCTCTGCTTGTTAATACCAGATTTCTGGATACTGAGAAGTGAGGAAGCAGCCAGTTTGCGTTATCCATCATTCCAGCTCCGAGGAGGGCTAAGGTTTTGGCCAAACTTGTGAATAAGCCAGCAGCATCATGAAAAGCCAAAAACAGGCCACCCACACCACTCCCATCTTTGAAGAACAAGACTGGAGTCCTTGACCTAGATGGGCTCTCTGCAGATCTCTGCCGGGTGGAGGCACAATCTATACTCTGCTCTCAGCAGCAGCTCTTTTAAAACATGGCCAGTGCAGAGCTGTGAATCTAATAAACCGCCACAAGACAAGCCATCTGTTTGTTTGCTTAACACTTGAACACTGATGTGAGCCTGAGCGTACAGACCACCTCAGACCTTCCCATTGCTTTGGGGTCACTGACTCTTTTTATCCTCTGTTCTTTAACCCTTCTGTAAGGAGAGTTAGAGCTGACTGTTCTTATTTTTGCTTCCTTTCTTTTTTTAAAAAAGCTGTCAGGGAGAAATAATCCATAGAATTAACGCTGGTTACTCGGAGTGGTCCACATCTCTGTGACAGATGACTGTAGTGGGGTAGTGCAGGGAGTGAGGTGGGGAGGAATGCAGGGGGGGAGGAGCATACATGTTTGTGGAGTCTCAAGGGGGTGCGGGTGCGGGGAAGATGGGAGCTGCCTCCACTCTGTACTCTCCGTGGCGGGGCATTTCAGGAGACACAGAAGAGAAGGAGCCATTTCTGACCTGGTAGTTTATTCTGGTAGTTTATTCTGTGCTTTGGAGCTGATTCTGGACTCGGTTATGCAGAAAAGGAAAGGGGAGCAGTCCCTCTGCGAGCAGTGGGATGAATTTTTCTTCAGTTCTCAAACGTCTCCCTCCACAGGACCAGCCTTCCTGTGTGCTTCGTCTCCTCCTACTTTGCCCCTCTAGATGCAGACCTATCGTGTGACAAGGGCACAAGTAAAGCTGCCAGTATAGATAGGCTAAGTAGGATTCACCTGGCACTGTGGGGGTCCCTAAATTATTTAACTTAATACATCAATGAGTGAATGGAAGTTGGAATAAGCAATGAGACAACTAACTAGATAGTAAATAAGACTAAGAAAGAGACAGTTATCTGGTACCTAACCAAACTGATTTTGTTTCACTGAATTTAACCCAATAAAAAAGGACTAGTCTGAGAACTCCCATTGTCTGGAAATAGGAACAGAAAGGTGAGGAGCAGAAAGCAAGTTCTGTCCTTTTCTCAAGGTCTTTCTTCTTCTCTGCATTCCACTTTATGTTCTTTTCTTCTGTTGCTTTTCTTGGTCTCTAGTTGGTGCATTTTAAACTTGTTTACAAATTTCTACTTGCTTGCCTCCTGTATGGGGCTTGGCATGCTGTCAAAGCAGTCGTTTCACTTCCCTTTACCTTCTCCATCATTATCTCTGTTTCACCTTCCTCTTTCTCTAAATTCAAGAGAATTTGAGTGGCCGGACTTGCCAGTTTACTGGTTTTTGAGCTGGGACAGTTGACCGTAGTTGTTGACTTGTCTGGGGACGGTGGACTTTTCAGTCTCCTTATTATTGTGGAGGAATGAAAGTGAGTGCAATTCTCCAGCATGTTTGGAGCAGGCAGGGAATGCAGTAAACCAGATTCTCCTTGGAGAGTGAGAGCAGGAGGTGAGTGCCATAGCATCCTGGATTTCAAGTTCTGGTAAAAGTCTTGTCCCAGGTAGCACCCTACATTTTTTTGGTGGGGAGGTCTCCTATGAAGAATAGGGGTCTGGGCTACTCCTGGTGATAACTGGGCCAACTGGGCCAGTGTTTTGAGGGAGATTCAGGGCTAGGCTCTGAGGATTTGGTGCAGCTTGAGAACTGTGGAGCCAGGGACCATCACAGCGACACCCAGTGATGCTCAGGATGTGGCACCTGGGGAGCAAACCCAGTGAAGGTCCTGCCCTGTGTTCCCAGCCTCAGATATCACCCGACATAATGTTCGCAATGATCTTAGGAGGGTATCAATTTTCTCTGTTGTATAAAGGAGGCAAAGGATAATAAGGGGCAGGTCCTAGATTTGACTCAATGTTAAAAGCTCTCCCTATACTATTGGGACGGGATAGAAATCATATTTATAAAAAGTGAATTCAGCATGGTCCAGGATGTTGAGAAACTAAAAGCCCTTCTAAGGAGTGTGATTTGGTACCATTTCAGAGTGATTGACATCAACTCACAAACCCAACATATAGGTTGACCTTGTCAGAGCTAGGATATGAGAATAGATCTTTGGGACTCATTTGACCTTTCATAGATTGTTCATTTCCATGTTGTATTTATTCATTGTGATTGACCTGGCTGGAAAGAATTATTGATGGGGTTAATCAGGTTTGACATCAAAAGGCTAATGAGTAGATCCCCTATTGGAATGAGGATTGCATGGTCAGGCTGGTGAGGGAGAGGAGAGAGGACTGAAAAGCCACTAAACCATTTCTTTTCTAATGCTCCTCTCCAGTATCCCTAATGTTTTATTCAAGTGCCTTAATTGCATAATTATTCAAAAATGCATCTTTATGTACCTATTGTGGCAACACTTTTACGCTTCCCGTCCTTCTGTTGAATTGCATCATTTATCACTAGATCCTGCTGATTATGATTATTTTCAGTGCCTTTAAAACAGCCTGACCTTAATTTGTCTAGCTTTCTTTATCTGTCTGTTTTAGTAGGGTGCCTCAATATATCGTAGATATTTGAACAAAAAATGCTGACCATTATGTTCTTGCTGGCAAAGTATCTGGCAAGAATATTCAACAAGTATTTGTTGAATGAATAAATGCAATAAATCTTCAGCCTAAAAACATAATGTTCATTGCTAAAAATAAGACTGTTATTCTAAGATCATTACCCTTGCACCATTCCCTGTTGGATTAAAAACAATCTAAGTTCCATTTCTTTTATAGGGTGAGCCTGAGCATAACAAAAGAAATAAATCTTGATCATAATAGGTTGGCTTCATGACCATGATTAAAATCCCACCAATGTTGACCTTATTGAAAAATTTTGGGAGACATTAAAAAAACATATTCTTTAAAAGACTTTTTAAAATTTAATTTTTAAATTTTATTATACCACCATGAGATATACAGCCTCTTCTCTCTTTTCCTATCTTTCTCTCTCTCTATCTCTGTCTCTGTCTCTCTCTTTTCTCTTACACATTGTGGCTTGTAATACATACATTTAGGGGTTACCATATATATCCTTTTGCCCACATGCAATGCTCAGTTCTAGGCTGACATTACCATTTCCAACAATTATTAGCACTCTGGTTCCTTATCTGTCTTACCTAACCTCTGACTCCCACACACTTGCGACAGATTCCAACCACTGACAAACATTCCAACCTGGTTCATGATTTGCCTGGCCCTGGAGAGATGAGAGACTTTTACCTATTAGTATTACAGTAGATAAATATATAGCATTTTAAAGGCAACACTTTAAGATTAGTGTGCTGACTCTATAGGTTGAAAGTCACTGAGCAAATATAAAGATTATATTTAAAATATAAAATATAATAACACCCCCAATTTCAGAGATTTGTGGGTGGTAGGCAGCACTTCTTTGTACACCTCAAATCTAACTGCATAGGGACATATTTTAATTCATTTCTCCTGCATGTACCTCAGATAGAGTCTTGGTTCTTCCTTTTTTCCCTTCTTTTATTTATTTAACATCGTGATTTACAAAGTAGAAAGTTTTTCACAGTACTGTTGTTAGAAAGATTCATCGCTCAGCACCAATCTCATCACCAGTGTGCTCCCACCACCACCAGAGACCCGCATTTCCCACTCACCCCCCTATCTCCATCCCTTGCCTGCTCCCTTAGCCAGCATCAATTATGTTGATCACTACAGCCCATATAAGGGAATGGTATTTTTCGGGAATGGCCCCGGGGGTCCCCGACAGTGTCAGAACAGAAGTTCTCTTCTACCTCCGAGGACACTGGGAGAACAGATGAAAACTCACGAGTCCCGTGTAGTTCCAAAAAGGCTTTTAATAGTACAAACATTCCAACCTGGTACAAAAGCTCAGTACAAAAGCTCTTCCACAGCAATCCAATATAATGAACAAGCTCTAGCTCTGGTCCGAACTTAGACCATACAAAAGAGCCTAAGTCTCCCACCAAAGAGAAAAGATCTCACCCGAGCTGAGTCCTACACAGAAGAAGGAGCAAAAGGCCAAAGAGCAAAAAGCCAAAAGCCAAAAGCAAAAGGCCCAAAAGGTAAAAGTGAAGGGGGCCTCAAGTCAGCCCTTATATACACCAAAGTAATCCAACCGGGAGGGTCATGTCAACAAAGAACTGCAGGTATAAACAAAGGTTATGCCAAGGTCTAATCCTTTCTACCAAGATTATCTCTTATGTAAAACACTGGAGAGAGAGGGCTGGTGTAAAGCAATACATCTTAACTTCATGAGCTTCATGTAATCTAGATGGTACCCACAAGGTCCTTCTTATTATTATCTGCACCAGGGTGATTCTGAGTATCTTGTTCTCGTGTACTGAAAGGGTCACACTCGCCTGCTTAGAAATTGATCCTTCCTACAGTCTTCCTATAGTCTCAGCGGAGCCAGGGTGGTAGTCTCCTGGAAAATTCTAACTGGCCCACGCTGGGTGCAGTGGGTATAAAGAGGAGCTGTGCCCAATCTAGAAAACATAGAAGTCTTAGTAGATGTATAAGTCAGAAGTTATTCAATCAAGGTGACTTCTGTAACTGCCACACCCTCTAGCAGTGTTTACATAGAAGAGAGGTCTCATTAGAATGAACCTTGACTTAAATAGATTAAGTGGGAGTGGGCAAAACAATAAAACTCCCAGAATAGCTAAACCTGTCCTCCAACAGGTATTGATAAGGTCATTTTTTTTTTCTGGGTTGTTGTGTGGGAGTCTGGTTGATTCTGTTCTTGGATTAACTTTCTGGGTTTCCAGAACACAGTTATTTTCTACTGTTAACCCCAGGCGCACCACCACTGCATGTATGGACAACATTTTTTCCACATTTATCTCAAACTTTCTGGGGCAACTGGCATGGAGGCGGAGGAAAGGGCAGGGCCCAAAACTCCACTCCAAGTCCAGCCAGCGTGGTCTCTCCCCGGCACATGAGAGCAAAACCCTTGGAGTAATGTTGGACTCAGCCAGGGGCTGGTCGGGCCCTTACCGGGAGGTCAGCTCCATGGGTTGCTTCCACGTGGGGCCAGCCGAACAGCACAACTGTGGGTCTGAAGTGGATGGGCCTGGATCTCTACTGAGTGTGCAAGTTAGCTGTGAGTCTGTGTGGGTGGGTCCAACATTGCTCCAGGGGTTTTGCTCTCATGTGTGTGGGAGAGACCACGCTGGCCAGACTCGGAGTGGAGTTTTGGGCCCTGCCCTTTCCTCCGCCTCCATGCCAGTTGCCCTGGAAGAGAGAACCCACCCACGCAGGCTTATAAAATCTTTTCAATAATTTTAGAAGTCTGTTATTGTATAGAAATTGCATAACAGATTATATAGGCTATTTATAAAAATAAATATGTAAGATTACTTAGCTTCCCTAAGGTTACAACTAGCATGTTCTGTTGACTCTCAGATAGGTCACTATATGGACCCAGAATCTAGGTCATGGTAATATCTGAATAAGTCTGTAGAGGGCCTTTAAAAGCTTCCTTTTATGATCCAGGGGGTTCTTGATTACAAACCTTGCCATTTGAAGATGGTAAAATTTTACTCATAATTTTCTGGACCCTCAAAACAAAACACCTCAGTCTTGTTTTGAAGCTTTTGACAGTTATTTCAAAAAAAATTATAATTTTTCTTATAAACTGCCACCTCCTTTCCCTAGCAATCCTGTGTGTATTCCCAAGAGAACTTGCTGCCCTTCTCTTTTTGAAAACACTGAATAAATCCTTTGAATCATCACACAAAATGATTGGTCTCTTGATCAGAATAAGCAAGAACCCACCTGCCCCATTAGGAAATGGTTTTCCAAAAGTGAGAGCTGATATATAGCTGCTTATGGGAATGGCCATAAGCATTAAGGAGGGCAGGTTCATTGTCACTCAGAGGTGGTAGGCCCAGAGGTTGCCTCTCTCCCTGGGAAATGCAATCTCCATGATGTATTGGAAGCAGCCGATGGGGTATATTTTAGAGTGTTTGAGGTAACCAACCGTGTCTTGTATCCTCTCCCCGCTGCTCCTGCCACGGGGCCACGTTGTATTTTTTTCAGCTCAGTTTTTATCTGTACAGATAAAACAGTAAAAATGCCAGGGCCTTGCACAAATTGTACCGGCTTGACCCTTGGAAAGCGACAGCATGCACTCTTCCACATCATTACTTTTTATTACAGTCCCTGCCAAACCTCTCCGGAAGGGGGAAACAGGAAGTACAGAGCACGGCCTGTCCCCTCGACCGAATGAATCTGTGACTCGACCTGCTTGATCGCATTGAGATGTGTTCATCATCTGCACGAACATTTGAACAGGTTCAGTGATGGATTTACTCTCCCAGGGGCAGCAGCCTTGCGGTGCCTTGCAGTTCTCCAAGAACAAGGCTGCAATTCATCATGCAAATGAGGGAAAGCAAGGGCTTGGAGGAATGGAAACCCGGTTCAGCATTTTCCTCCTCCACCCATGAATTTCTTACCAGCAGAGATAATAAAAAGTATGACAGAGTAAAGGTGATTTCACCTGTTCTCCACTCACTCCTTGCAAAGACCAGCAAATTTATAGACCTTGGAAAAAATAAAGAAAGGAAATGGTTTCAGAGGTGAGACCTAAAGGCTCCAGTCTATGGTGAATTTCTATAGACTGGTGATGGCGTGACCCGAGTTACCTGTGCTTAGTCTTCCCCACTATGAAATGGGATTAGTATTAAGGATGAACTGTGTTTTTTAAAAAAAATTTATTATACCACTGTGAGACATACAATTACAAAGATGTTCATAATTGGTTCTTGTTAATACAGTATTCCAGCACCCATCCCTCCACCAGTGCCCCATTTCCACCACCAATGTACCCCACCCCCTCCCACCCACCCCCAGGCTGCCTCAATAGCAGGTAGCCCGTTTCCTCTCTCTCTCTCTGTCTCTCTCTCTGTCTCTGCATCTCTGTCCCTCTTTTTTTACACACTGTGGCTAGCCCTGCAGATATTTAGAGTTTATCACTTAAGTCTCTTTGTGTATATTCAATAGTTTGTTTTAATCTGCCATTACCATTTCCCACACTTAGTAAAACATTGGTATCTATTTATATCCTGCTAATGAATGCAGTCATTCTATATCTGTCCTTTTCCTTCTGACTAATTTCACTCAGCATGATAGTCTCCATGTCCATCCATTTGCAGGTGAATTTCATAATTTCGTCTTTTCTAACAGCTGCATAGTATTCCATAGTGTAGATGAACCATAGTTTCTTTAGCCAGTCCTCTGTTCTCGGGCGTTTGGGTTGTTTCCAGATTCTAGCTATTGTGAATAGCGCAGAGATGAATAAAGAAGTACAGATAATGTTTCTGCTATGTGTTTTTCGGTCTCTCGGGTACATTCCCAGGTGTGCTATTGCTGGATCAAATGGGAGCTTAATATCTAGTTTTCGGAGGAGTGTCCATATTGTTTTCCAAAAGAGCTGGACCAGTTTGCACTCCCACCAACAGTGGATGAGAGTCCCCTTTTCCCCACATCCACGCCAGCACTGTTTTTTTTTTTTTTTTGGGGGGGCTCTCTCTTTGTGAGCTCGCACCCTTCTTGGGAGTCTTGTCTTTGTTTCGCCTTTACAGGGCCTTCACACGTGGTGGCCGTCATTTTGGCCTACACATGGCTGGGGCTCTAGCCAGGAATCCTAAGCACGGGGTTTTCCCTATTGTGGATTTGTATGCCTGTACCTGTGATAAGTAAAGCCTTTTAAAATTGCATTGGATTCCTGAGTCTTCATCCATTCCCGCCGGTTTCGGAGGTAGAAGGGAACTTCGCACCCGGCACTGTTGGGGACCCCGGCAGCGTCCCCGACATCTGGACTGTGTTTTATAGCCTGCTGATTGTGATGAATGAAAAAATCAGACACAACATGTAATATTCCTCAATGTGGTGAGACTCCTAATCTAAAAACGCAATTTGATTAAAAGGTAGAGATACACCACATACATGGTAAAGCCTGGCAGGCTACTGTGTTTTATTTACTTTTTATGCCAAAGACTAGTAACTATTATGGACCTCAGTTCCATAACCTGAAGAATGGTTTTGGGCTCCTCCTGTCCCTGGACCAAGTAGATGCCCTTGGGTTGCACTTGCTTGTGACAGAACTAATGGAGATGTTACTAGTGCCCACTCGAGCAAATCGATGAACAATGGGAAGACAGTGATACAGTGAAAAAGAAAGTGAATTAGGTTTCTGGAATGAAAAAGAGCCAAATGACATATATATATATATATATATATATATATGTCATTGGCTCTTTTTTCATTCCAGAAAAAAAGATTTTCTATTTTCATTCATATATATATATATATATATATATATATATATGAATATATACACATATATATTATGATACCAATATCCAAGGTCAGGCAAAACATGAATCAAGAGGTCTTGTCAAAGGTGGAATCTACCACAAGTGTATGGGGAGTCAGAGGTTTCGTAAGACAGAGAAGGTTCGGAACAGTGTGCTAATAATCGTTGAAAATGATAAAACCAGCCTAGAACTGAGAATTGAATATAGGCAAAAAGATACACTGGATAACCTCTAAACATATATATTGCAGTGCACAATGTGTAAGAGAAGAGAGAGAGAGAGAGAGAGAGAGAGAGAGAGAGAGAGAGAGAGAGAGAGACTGCCATAGAGGCAGACTAGGGGAGGGGGGAGGAAGGAGGAATTGGGGTTATTTTGGTGGGAAATGGGCACTGATGGGGGAATGGGTGCTGGAACACTGTGACAGAACATGAACATCTTTGTAATTGTATATCTCACAGTCAAATAATAAAATATTTTTTTAAAAAGAAAAAAGAGCCAAGCGGAGTCCGCAGATTATGAATTTCTTGATGACTAGGACAGTGTGACTTTGTGAAGGTTGTGCTGATTTCTGGGGCAAAGAGATAGCCCAGAAGCTAAGGCTCATTCTTTGCATACAGAGACCCTGGTTGATACCCAGTTCCAAATGGTTCCCCAAGGATCTCAGGGCACAGTCTTAGAGGCCCCCAAGAACCATAGATGTGGTCCTGTATACCCCCAGAATTGCTGTGGCTCATGAGCCAGGTAACCACTGCACTGCAGGATCTGAGCAGTGCTGTAGCCCCAGATCCCAGCATTAAACCACAGGACTGGTTGGTCAAGAATAGAATCAGTGAGGGAAGCCTTCCTGCCCCCTGGGCCTCCTGAGCACTGCAGGGAAGCACCTCCCCCACTTCAAAAAACATTGTCCTGATTTATTGAGACATTATTTCTGAATGAGAGTACTAGTAGTCCTTCTGGGGTGGTTTTGAAATTTATGGGACTGTTTTGGGTGTCAAGGATCAGAGAAACTCTAAGTCAATTGGGGCAGGGGTTCCCATTATCAGGTGATGTGTTGGACAATCCTACCTGTAATAAACTGTCCTGTACTTACCAGTTTTGAATTGTCTACCTAGACACTTCTCACATGGAGAAGCCAGTTAGCATTATTATAGCTTAGAAAAATAAGCATGCTACATTTTTCTTTCCATATACAATGAATTAATATACAATGAATTGTTTAAGAATGTAATCTCTGTAAAAGTGGAAAGCACATCACTTTCCATCTGTCCATAAGATCATCAGGATTTGTTTCAGGAAATTATGTCACCAAAGGCAACACCACTCATAGTGTGAAAGCATCCAGTATTACTGACTTGATGGTCAACTGGACTGAATTAAGTGTGGTTTTCACACAGATGTGCACGTTTCTTTTTCTTATTTAATCTCCAGGGCCGCCACCTCCAAGCTATTATATTATGAATTGAAAATTACTTCACTGCAAATTAATTTTATTTTCCTTCAAATTATACTTAAACCATTGTATTAATTTAAAAAGCATTACATAGGTAGATAACTTCATCATTAAACTCCATTTCAGGACAAGAAAGGGTATGTCAAGTCTATTTGTTAAATTATGTTTAAAAATGGCTCTTTTATATTTGCTAAAATGTTTCTCTTACGGTTCAAGATTTTCTTTTTTGGGGTGGCTCTCAAATTATGCTCAGGGAGACCTGGAGCACCATTGACCCACTAGACCTTTTCTGACAACCAGGCTTGAATTCAGTGCAAGAGCCTAAGGGGCTACTGCTGCTTAGGCAGGGATCTGTGGGCCCTGGGGGTGCTGGTGGTGCAGAGGGTCTCGAGAGTCACAACCTGTGGAGCTTAGGGTCCCTTAGGGCTGTAGTTGGAGACGTCAGAAATCAAACCCAAAGTCATTGCATGCTAGGTATGAGTCCTAACCTTTGTACTCCCGATCCACAGAAGTCAGTATTTTTTACCTAGAACTGTATTCTCATCCAGACATAGAATCTTGTCTGAATATTTAAAACCAGTTATAAATGGAATTACATTTTTCTTGTTCTCAGGTAAATAGAAGATATAGACAGAAAATAGAGCTGGTGAGTGAGCCCTACTTCTAATCTAGGTGTTACAGTAAAAGATTATAATAGTCTTTATAAGTCCCCATGAACAAATATATAAGTCAAGGATTGAGAAGTTAGTGGCTTTTCCAAAGCACAGAGCAAGTCATTGGTAGAGTTGGGCAGAACTTCATTCTGTCCGAAGGCAAAGTTTGCTGCATTCTTTCTACCATGACTCACACCCTCTCATTGAAGGCAAAGAACTCATTGTCATATACAGTGACTTAATGGCTGCAGTGACTCACATTTGCGTGCATAGATTTTTAATGTTTTAAAATGTGCTTGAAACTGCCAGCATATTTGATCCTTTTAAAATGAGAAGATTGAACAGGATAATGTATTCTAGGGGAGGAAAGAAGAGCCTTAGAGTTGTACAAATGAGCATTCAAGGCTAGAACCCAAACTAGAAACTAAATCTCTATTAACTCTAACCTAAACTTCTTTCTATATTGCACAACGAATCACTATAGATATAGGTTTTATTTAATAAAAATAATAGCTGACATTTCATGGGTGCTTTAGTGTATGCCATATGTGCTGCTAAATTCTTTCTATATACCATGTAGTTTAACCTTCAAACTACTCTGTGGGGTTGGCACCTCATTTGGTAGGTGAGATAACTGAGTAAGTGCAAATAATGGGAATTCTCTAATGGAATTCAATCCATCACCATCAATGTGCTAGCAGACAAAAGATCACCAAATTCTTGCTTTGTTGCCTTAACAGCACGAATACATTTCTTGCTGTGACTGGTAAGAAATCTTTCATCATGGTGAGACTAGAATAATGAAGGGAAGGGTTAAAATTGTTAGAGCTGTTTAAAATATTATTTAAGTGTGAGATACTTTAGGAAAATGGCAAAGGATTGCTGAGGATAAGGAAAATAGAACTTTATTACAGAGCAAGCCAAAGTGAGAAGGGGGTATTTTCAATAGCTTGACAGGAAGCATTAGTTCTCAAATCTCACATGGATTCTGCAGAGTGTTTTGTTCAGAGCCTTAAGACTCATACCATATTTTTTCCCTTGACTCTGACTCTCTGAAAATATTTTGATGAGGGTGAGAAAAAGACATCAGCTTTAAGAGGGGAAAACCTTGATTTCTAGTTCAAGGACCTTGAAATTTAGTCTCTGGGAGATTGTGCAGTTATTTAACCTCAGTGGACCTTAATTTGGCCATCTGTGAAATGGGGTGGATAAAATCGAGCTACAGAACCACTTTTGGTGATAATGAGCTTTGATCAGTGCTTGGAAATGCCCAGTTACCAGTCTCTCCCCAAAGAGGAAACTCAAAAAGCTAATAGAGGGGCTCAGAGCTGATAATTTTCAGAGACGATGTTGCAATCATTTCCTTCTACATGATCTGTTCTCTAATTGCAAAAAGATGACAGAATGGAAAAGCTGTGGTGTGAGCCCAAAGGTTCGAAATGTAGATAGAATTCTCCTTGGTTATGTGTTTGTGGAGTGCTCGGCTTCAAATCCCAATGCCCTTATTCTTAAATTATAGCTACTGAAGCAAAACCTAAATTAGCTCTCCTGAAGACAGCAGCAGTAGCTGGACCGCATGGCATGACTTCTAATATCAGTAACAGCAATCATGAGACCAGCAGGGTCCCTTCTTAAGCAACTTTAGGTTGTCATTTTGACTTAGAATCCAAATATCACTTAAATCTTCATTCCTTATTTGCCACTTCTCCAATCATCATTTCTTTTCCCTATATTTGGGTGTGCTATCACCCAAATGTGATCATAGTTATAATTTCAGTTCAACAGAACCTGTGGTGATTTGAGCATCTCCATGGAAATGAAAAATATTGGGGAAAAATTAAATGACTACTGATATATAATGAGTGACTGTCTAAAGAATGAGTATAGATAAGTCCTTCAGTCAATACATGAAGTAGGGTTTGAGTTACTAATGTGTTAGGAAGGAGAATGGAGGAATTCTATATATAGTTTTTCGTTATTAAAATGTAGAAGTTTCTCTGTGATCAAATATATATGCATATATATATTAGAATATATATATATATATATATTCTAATGTGTTCTATATTGATGCCCTAGCCACAGATTGAATTTTTCTTCACAGAATGTTGGTATTTTCTTTTTCTTGTAAGTATCACTGGTAACTTATAAAAATAAAATAAAGGACAGGGCAATATAAACACAGTAAAATTGAAAGCTTGATTGTATTTTTATTTATTGAGTGTTTAGAGTACTAGCTTCTACCTGAAAAGAATGGTGTCTGCCCTTAGGGTCTAATAATAGACACTGTTAGATGGACAGGGAGGTTGGAGCATAAGTTACTTGAAAGGAGAAGACTGCTAGTTCTTAGTGGAGAATAGAGCCATGGATGCAGCGGAGAGAATGAAAGTCTTATGTAGCTGTCTTATGCAGTCTTATGCAGCCCCTTATGCAGCTGAGGGTGAAAGGTAGGTTTAAAAGAGAATAGGCTTTGGATCCTACTCTAATTGGAGGTAGAAGATGATTAAGTACAAACTGACCAAGAGAAATGACTGAGCACCAATATAGAGGAAAAAACACTTTATTGTCAGTTCTAAGCCAGAAATAGAAGGCCAAGAAATTTTAGCAAATGTCTCAGTTTGTTCATTGTGTTGAAAGCAGGGCAACCTCAAGTGTGTAAAGGACCTGTACAAAGAAAACTACAAGACACTGCTCCAAGAGATAAAGAGGACACAGGAAATGGAACACATTCCCTGCTCATGGATGGGGAGAATCAACATTGTCAAAATGGTAATACTCCCCTAGAGCTCTAACAGATTCAATGCAGTCCCTATGAGGATACCCATGACATTCTTCAAAGAAATTGACCAAACAATCCGAAATTTGTATGGAACGAAAACCCCCAAGGATAGCTAAAGCAATCCTCGGAAAAGAAGATGGGAGGCATCACCTACCCAACTCAAACTGTACACAAGGTAGTAATTAAAACAGCATGGTATTGGAATAAAAACACCGTGGACCTATGGAATAGAATTGAGTATCCTGACACCCAACCCAAACACAGATCATTTAATCTTTGATAAAGGTGCACGAGTCTAAAATGGAGTAAGGGAAGCCTCTTCAATAAGTGGTGTTGGAAACTGGGCGCATGAAAAAAATGAATTTGGACCTGTGCTAACACCATGCACAAAAACAGATCAAAGTGTTAAAGATCTCAATATCAACTTGAATCCATAAAGTACATTGAAGAAAATATAGGAAAACCCTCCTGACATTGAAGAAATGCATCTTCAAAGATGAAACATCTCTAACAAACAAGTAGAAGAAAAGATAAATATTGGGACTACATGAAACTAAAAGCTTCTGCACCTCAAGAAACAGTGACTAAGATACAAAAGCATCCACAGAATGGGAAAGAATATCACCCATACCCGGGAATACCAGATATCAGCCTGAGACTAAAACAAACAACCCCAGGGCGGAACACAAGAAACCAACCAAACCGAAACACCCAGCCCAGCGATACCACCCTGAATCTACTCTGGACAACCGAACACCACCCAGGGGCAACGGAGCACCGGTGCCCGAATAGATGACTGGGTAAAAGCTTTGGTACACACACTGGAACATGCCTGTTAGAAGAGTATATTGCCAGGAGACGGAGCGAAATTAGCCGAGAAACAGTACGACTGTACGACTTGGTATACAAAAAACAGAGCGAAGGAAATGAAGCAACAATTGTAGGGTACTAATGCCAACCTAGAACGAGCATTAAATGACAAAGGATACACATGACAACCCTTAATGTATGTTCGTAATCCATAGTCTGGAAGGAAGGAAAAAGAAAGATAGAGAAATGGAAAGAAATAAGAACCTGGAGGGGGGGGGGGGAGGCCGGACGTTGGTGGTGGGAAGGGCACTGGTGCGGGTGCTGCACACGTATGACCAACCCAAATTGACTTTTTAATTGTATATCTTTGTAATTGTAAAAATAAAAAATTAAAAAAAAGAAAGCAGGGCAACCTAACTAAAGTGAGCTCATGTTTAATCAGAAGAGCTTTATGTAGCTTTACATACCAGTAGGACCATACTACGTCCTGTCCTCCTCACACCCAGATGCCTTTGTAAACACACACAACTCAGTCTTCCTCAGTCTATAGATGAGTCTATGATTTTCTCATTAATACAGTATTAGTCTCAGAGGAATAGCAAGCAGTGCATTGTGCTTTATGGATTATTGATGCCACTAAAATTTTTGGCTAGAACTCATGCCTTGGCCCTTGAAAACATATCAAAAATTTACTCCTTGACTCAAATTTGTCACAAACAGGAGGGTAAATTTCTTTTTTTAAAATTACTGTCTGTATATTTATACCCACTGTGTATACAGTTGAGTATAGCTTAATTAGTTATGTCTAAAATTTAAACATAAGCTTAATATGATATAAATTTATGAATTTATAGTAAAGGCTTAATTAGTTCTTTTTTAATTAAATATTTTATTATACCACCGTGAGATATACAATTACAACATTGTTCATGTTTGGAGGTTTTGGTCACATAGTGTTCCAGCACCCGCCCTCCACCAGTGCCCATTTCCCACCACCAATGTCCCCAATTCCCTCCCCCTCCCACAGCCTGCCTAAATGGCAGGTTCTTTATCTCTTTTCTTTCTCCCTCTCTCTCCCTTCCTTCCCCTACACATTGTGGGTTGCATTACATACACTTGGAAGCCATCATGTGCATTTTTTGCCTATATTTAATGCTCAGTTCTATGTTGGTATCAGCCTTTTCGACATTTATTCACACATGTTCCCTTCTCTGTCTTACCTAACCTCTGACTCCCTCACGTTTGCAGTAATTTCCACTTTTGGTAAGACCACCTGATATATTTATGTCATGCAAATAAATGCAGTCATTCTATGTCTCTCTCTTTCCTTCTGACTAATTTCACTCAACATGATCCTTTCCATGTCCATCCATTTATAGGCAAATTTCATAACTTCATCTTTCCTGACAGCTGCATAGTATTCCATTGTGTAGATGTACCAAAGTTTCTTTATCCAGTCATCAGTTCTCGGGCATACTGGTTGTTTCCAGGTTCTGGCTATTGTGAATAGTGCTGCTATGAAAATAAAAGTGCGGATTGTGTTTTCGCTGTGTGTTTTTGACTTCCCAGGGTATATTCCCAGGAGTGGTATGGCTGGGTCAAAAGGGAGCTCAATTTCTATTCTTTGGAGGAATGTCCATATTGTTTTCCAGAAAGGTTGTACAAGTCGACATTCCCACCAACAATGTATGAGAGTCCCCTTTTCCCCACATCCACGCCAGCACGTGTTGCATTTACCCTTTTGGATATGGGCCAGTCTCTGTGGTGTGAGGTGATATCTCATTGTTGTTTTGATTTGCATCTCTCTGATGATTAGTGATGATGAGCATATTTTCATATGCCTTTTGGCCATTCGAATTTCTTCCTTGTCAAAGTTTCTGTTCATCTCTTCTCCCATTATTTTTATGGGGTTGGCTGTTTTCTTCTTATATAGCTGTACCAGTGCCTGATATATCCTGGATATGAACCCCTTATCAGATGGGTATTGGGTGAATATTCTTTCCCATTCTGTGGACTGCCTTTGTATCTTAGTCACTGTTTCTTTTGAGGTGCAGAAGCTCTTCAGTTTCATGTAGTCCCATATGTTTATGTTTTCTTCTAGTTGCTTTGTTAATGGTGTTTCACATTTGAAGATGTCTTTAGCTTCAATGTCGTGGAGGGTTTTTCCTATATTTTCTGCAATGTACTTTATGGATTCAGGTCTGATATTGAGATCTTTAATCCATTTTGATCTGATTTTTGTGCAAGGTGTTAGACACAGGTCCAAATTCATTTTTTTACATGTAGCTGTCCAGTTTTCCCAGCACCACTTGTTGAAGAGGCTTTCCTTACTCCAGTTTGGACTCTTTGCACCTTTATCAAAGATTAACTGATTATGTCTTTGAGGGTGGGTGTCAGGATACTCAACTCTATTCCATAGATCCACAGGTCTGTTTTTTATTCCAGTACCACCCTATTTTTATTACTGCTGCTTTGTAGTACAGTTTGAGGTTGGGAAAGGTGATGCCTCCCACTCTTTTTCCCAAGGATTGCTTTAGCTATCCATGGGGGTTTATTATTCCATATGAATTTCAGGAGTGTTTGGTCAATTTCTTTAAAGAATGTCATGGGTATCCTTATAGGAACCACATTGAATCTGTACAAAGCTCTAGGGAGTATTACCATCTTGACAATGTTAATTCTCCCCATCCATGAGCAGGGAATGTGTTTCCATTTCCTCGTGTCCTCTTTTATTTCTTGAAGCAGTGTCTTGTAGTTCTCTTTGTATAGGTCCTTTACACACTTGGTTAAGCTGATTCCTAGGTATTTGATTTTCTGTGGACAATTGTGAATGGAATCGATTTCTTAATATCCCTTTCTTCTCTTTCGTTATTTGTGTATAGGAAAGCCACCGACTTTTGGGTGTTGATTTTGTACCCTGCCACTCTACTATACATATCTATTGTTTCTAAGAGTTTTTGGGTCGAGAGTTTAGGGTTCTCTAAGTATAATATCATGTCATCTGCAAATAATGATAGCTTGATTTCTTCCTTGCCTATCTGGGTGCCCTTAATGTCCTTTTCTTCTCTGATTGCTATGGCGAGTACTTCCAGTACTATATTGAATAAAAGAGGTGAGAGAGGGCAACCTTGTCGTGTTCCTGATCTTAAGGGGAAGGCTTTCAATTTTTCCCCATTGAGAATGATACTCGCTGTGGGCTTTTGGTAGATGGCTTTGACCATCTTGAGGAAGCTTCCTTCAATTCCCATTTTCTGGAGGGTTTTAATCATGAATGGGTGCTGGATCTTGTCAAATGCTTTTTCTGCATCTATTGATAGGATCATATGGTTTTTATTTTTTCTCTTATTGATATGATGTATTATGTTGATTGACTTGCGAATGTTGAACCA
Organism: Cryptotis parvus; assembly: GCA_021461705.1. Classification (NCBI taxonomy): domain Eukaryota; kingdom Metazoa; phylum Chordata; class Mammalia; order Eulipotyphla; family Soricidae; genus Cryptotis; species Cryptotis parvus. The sequence goes on from JAJIBD010023998.1 coordinate 34,077, forward strand.
TCCTTGCATTCCCGGGATGAATCCTACTTGGTCATGATGTATGATCTTTTTGATGAGTCTTTGGATTCTGTTTGCTAGTATTTTGTTGAAGATCTTAGCATCTGTGTTCATCAAGGCAATTGGTCTGTAATTTTCCTTCTTTGTGTTGTCTCTCCCTGCTTTGGGTATCAGGGTGATGTGTGCCTCGTAGAAGCTTTTTTGGGAGTGTTTCTGTTTCTTCTATTTCCTGGAAGAGCTTGAACAGGACAGGCAGTAGGTCCTCCTTAAAGGTTTGGTAGAATTCACTAGTGAACCCATCTGGACCTGGGCTTTTATGTTTGGGCAGACTTTTTAATTACTATTTCAATTTCCTCGATGGCGATAGGCTTATTCAGGTATTGGAGGTCTTCTTGTTTCAATCGTGGGAGGTTATAGGACTTCAGGAATTTATCCATTTCTTCTAGGTTCTCATGTTTCGTGGCATACAGGTTCTCAAAGTAATCTTTGATGATCTTTTGGATTTCTGTCTTTTCTGTTGTGATGTCACCATTTTCATTTCTGATTCTGTTTATTTGGGTTCTCTCTTTTCCCTGTCCTTACAAGTCTTGCCAGTGGCTTGTCGATCTTGTTTAATTTTTTCAAAAAACCAGCTCTTGGTTTCATTAATCTTTCGGATTGTTTTTTTTGGTTTCCAGCTCGTTGATTTCCTCCCTAAGTTTTATTATTTCCTTCCTTCTGCCTGGGTTGGGGCTTCTTTTGTTGGTCTTTTTCTAATATTTTCAGCTGTGAGGTCAGGTTATTTATGTGGGCCCTTTCTTGTTTCCTGGTGAATGCTTGCAGAGCTATGAACTTTCCTCTTAACACAGCTTTTGCTGTGTCCCACAAGTTCTGATAGTTGGTATCTTCATTATCATTTGTTTCTAGGAATCTTTGGATTTCCTGTTTGATTTCTTCTATGACCCATTTGTTGTTCAGCAGTGAGCTGTTCAGTTTCCAGGTGTTTGGTTTGACTCCCTGCTTCTGTGTATGGTTAACTACTATTTTCAGTGCATCATGGTCTGAAAAGATAGTCGACACAATTTCTATCTTTTTTTTTTTGAGGTATGCTTTGTGGCTCAGTATATGGTCTATCTTGGAGAATGTTCCATGTGCACTGGAAAAAATGTGTATTCAGCTTTTTTGGATGAAAAAGCTATCCTGTATATATCACCTAGCTCTCTTTCTTCTATTTCTTCCTTCAGGTCCAGTATTTCCCTGGTGAGTTTCAGTCTCGTCGATCTATCCATAGTCAATAAGGCAGTGTTGAAGTTTCCGACTATTATTGTGCTACTGTTAATGTCTTCTTTGAGGTCTATTAATAGTCGTTTTAAGTATTTTGCTGGCCCCTTCATTTGGCGCATATATGTTTAGTAGTGTGATTTCTTCCTGGTATACATACCCCTTAATTATTAAGAAATGGCCTTCATTGTCCCTTTTAACCTTTTTCAGCCTGGAAGTCTATATTGTCAGACACGAGTATGGCCACACCCGCCTTTTTTGGAGGAGTTGTTTGCATGGAGAATGGTCTTCCAGCCTTTGACTTTGAGTCTGTGTTTGCTCTGATTATTCAGATGTGTTTCTTGTAGGCAGCAGAATGTTGGATTCGGTTTTTTAATCCATTTGCCACCCTATGTCTCTTAATTGGTGCATTTAGACCGTTGACTTTGAGAGATATTATTGTCATTGGATTTTGTGCCATCTTCCTGTTTAAATTTGTTGTGGTTTTGGGTTGCCTTATTTTACAATAGACCCTTCAGTCCTTCTTTTTAAAGTTGGTTTTGAGTCTATGAATTTCCTGAGTTGTTGTTTATCCGTGAAGTTGTGTATCTTTCCTTCACATCTGAAAGTAAGTCTAGCTGGGTAAAGAATTCTTGGTGAAGCCTGCAGTTCATTGAGTCTTTTCACAATATCCCACCATTGTTTTTGGGCTTGGAGTGTTTCATCTGAGAAGTCTGCTGTAAATCTCAGAGATGCTCCTTTTTTGTGATTTCCTTCTTTGATCTTGCTGCTTTCAGTATTCTATCTCTGTCTATTGTTTTTGTCAGTTTAATAAGGATGTGTCTTGGAGTATTCTTATTTGGGGTTTCTTTTAGCTGGTATCCTACGGGACTCCTGTATCTGGGAGCATGTTTTTTTTCCAGTTTGGGAACTTCTCAGCGATGATGGCTTTGACAGTTTCTTCTTCATTAGGGTTTTCTTCTTGCCCTTCTGGGACCCCAATGATGCATATGTTATTCCTTTTGGCTTCATCCCGATTTTCTCTGGTAGTCTGTTCATTGATTGTGAGTCTTTTTCTCCATCTTCTGGTGTTGTCTACAGAATCTCTGAACCTCGTCTTCGAGATCACTAATTCTTTCTTCAGTAGCTGTTACTCTGCTTTGGAGGCCTTCCCCGTGTGTTTTCAGTTCACTTACTTCATTTTTAATATCTGTCATTTCTGCTTGTACTTTGTTCTGAAATTTACTCAGTTCTGCTCTCATGTCCTCTTGTATTTTATTGACTTTGTATTCCATTGTTTCTTTGAGTTCCTTGTGAATCTTTAACAGTTCCTTCCGAAATTCCTTTTCAAAGAGGTTATATAGCTCATCGTTATTGCTTGACTCATCTGTATTAGTGACTTCAATCATAGAGCTTGAAGGAATTCTGCTTTGCTTTACCATACTGACTATTGTAGGTTGAAAATTTGTGTTTTGGGTGTCTAGTAAATAGAGTTAGTAGGTGCCTGAATTACTTTGAAGTTAGGGATGTATAGCAAAGAATATAGGGGCAAATGCTCAGAAGTATCTAAGGTAGATAGATATTACTTGCGCATCCGCGCGGTTTTGAATTTTGGAGTGTTGCTGGGTGGTTCTGGAGTCAGGGGTCAGGGTGGAGGTAGTCCAGTGGAAGATCCAAAAACTGGGTGTGGCTTGGTCCCCTTTACAAAGCCCCAGCCCTTTATGCTGGAAGGGA
>JAJIBD010024000.1:0-37376 GCA_021461705.1 Cryptotis parvus
TGGGGTTGACTGTTTTTCTTCTTATATAGCTGTACCAGTGCCTGATATATCCTGGATATTAACCACTTATCAGATGGGTATTGGGTGAATATTCTTCCCCATTCTGTGGACTTTCTTTCTATCTTGGACACTGTTTCTGTCCAGGTGCAGAAGCTCTTTAGTTTCACGTAGTCCCATATGTTTATATATTCTTCTAGTTGTTTTGTTAATGGTGTTTTACCTTTGAAGATGTCTTTAGCTTCAATGTTGTGGAGGGTTTTTTCCTATATTTTCTTCAATGTACGTTATGGATTCAGGTCTGATATTGAGATCTTTAATCCATTTCGATCTGATTTTTGTTTAAGGTATTAGACACAGGTCCAAATTCATTTTTTTACATGTAGCTGTCCAGTTTTCCTCAGCACCACTTGTTGAAGAGGCTTTCCTTACTCCAGTTTGGACTCTTTGCACCTTAATCAAAGATTAACTGATCATGTCTTTGAGAATGGGTGTCAGGATACTCAACTCTATACCATAGGTCCACAGGTCTGTTTTTATTCCAGTACCACACTGTTTTAATTACTGCTGCTTTGTAGTACAGTTTGAGGTTGGGAAAGGTGATGCCTCCCATCTTCTTCCCAAGGATTGCTTTAGCTATCCGGTGGGGTTTATTATTCCATACGAATTTCAGGAGTGCTTGGTCAATTTCTTTAAAGAATGTCATGGGTATCCTTATAGGAACTGCATTGAATCTGTACAAAGCTCTAGGAGTATTACCATCTTGACAATGTTAATTCTCCCCCATCCATATCAGGGAATGTGTTTCCATTTCCTGATGTCCTCTTTATTTCTTGAAGCAGTGTCTTGTAGTTCTCTTTGTATAGGTCCTTTACACTTGGTTAAGCTGATTCCTAGGTATTTGATTTTCTGTGGCATAATTGTGAATGGAATTGATTTAATATCCCTTTCTTCTCTTTCGTTATTTGTATATAGGAAAGCCACCGACTTTTGGGTATTGATTTTGTACCCTGCCACTCTACTATACTTATCTATTGTTTCTAAGAGTTTTTTAGTCTAGAGTTTAGGGTTCTCTAAGTATAATATCATGTCATCTGCAAATAATGATAGCTTGATTTCTTCCTTGCCTATCTGGATGCCCTTAATGTCCTTTTCTTCTCTGATTGCTATGGCGTAGTACTTCCAGTACTATATTGAATAAAAGCCGTGAGAGAGGGCAACCTTGTTGTGTTCCTGATCTTAAGGGGAAGGCTTTCAATTTTTTCCCCCATTGAGAATGATACTCGCTGTGGGCTTTTGGTAGATGGCTTTGATTATCTTGAGGGAAGCTTCCTTCAATTCCCCATTTTCTGGAGGGTTTTAATCATGAATGGGCGCTGGATCTTGTCAAATGCTTTTTCTGCATCTATCGATAGGACCATATGGTTTTTTTTTTTTTCCCCTTATTGATATGATGTATTATGTTGACTGATTTGTGAATATTGAACCATCCTTGCATTTTTGGGATGAATCCTACTTGGTCATGATGTATGATCTTTTTTGATGAGTCTTTGGATTCTGTTTGCTAGTATTTTGTTGAAGATCTTAGCATCTGTGCTCATCAAGGAGATTGGTCTGTAATTTTCCTTCTTTGTGTTGTCTCTCCCTGCTTTGGGTATCAGGGTGATATGTGCCTCGTAGAAGCTGTTTGGGAGTGTTTCTGTTTCTTCTATTTCCTGGAAGAGCTTGAACAGGACAGGCAGTAGTAGGTCCTCCTTAAAAGGTTTGGTAGAATTCGCTAGTGAACCCATTTGGACTTGGACTTTTGTGTTTGGGCAGACTTTTAATTACTGTTTCAATTTCCTCGATGGTAATAGGCTTATTTAGGTATTGGATGTCTTCTTGTTTCAATTGTGGGAGTTATAGGACTTCAGGAATTTATCCATTTCTTCTAGGTTCTCATGTTTTGTGGCATATAGGTTCTCAAAGTAATCTCTGATGATCTTTTTTATTTCTGTTTTTTCTGTTTTGATGTCACCATTTTCATTTCTGATTCTGTTTATTTGGGTTTCTCTCTTCCCCTGTCCTTACAAGTCTTGCCAGTGGCTTGTCGATTTTGTTAAATTTTTCAAAGAACCAACTCTTGGTTTCATTAATCTTTCGGATTGTTTTTTTTGGTTTCCAGGTCGTTGATTTCCTCCCTAAGTTTCACAATTTCCTTCCTTCTGCCTGGGTTGGGCTTCTTTTGCTGGTCTTTTTTCTAATAATTTCAGCTGTGATGTCAGGTTATTTATGTGGGCCCTTTTCTTCTTTCCCTTATGAATGCTTGCATTCATAGGAACTTCCTCTTACACAGCTTTTGCTATGTCCCACAAGTTCTTATAGTTGGTATCTTCATTGTCATTTGTTTCCTAGGAATCTTTGGATTTCCTGTTTGATTTCTCCTATGACCCATTTGTTGTTCAGCAGTGAGCTATTTAGTTTCCAGGTGTTTGGTTTGGCTCCCTGCTTCTGTGCATGGTTAACTACTATTTTCAGTGCATCATGATCTGAAAAGATAGTTGACACAATTTCAACTTTTTTTTATTTTGCTGAGGTATGCTTTGTGGTCTATCTTGAAATGCGTTCCATGTGCTCTGGAAAAAATGTGTATTCAGCTTTTTTTTGGGATGAAAAGTCCTGTATATATCAACCAGCTCTCTTTCTTCCATTTCTTCCTTCCAGGTCAAGTATTTCCCCTGGTGAGTTTCAGTCTCGTTGATCTATCCATAGTCGATAAGGCAGTGTAGAAATCTCCGACTATTATTGTGCTACTGTTAATGTCTTCTTTGAGGTCTATTTCTAGTCGTTTTAAGTATTTTGCTGGCCCTCGTTTGGCGCATATATGTTTAGTAGTGTGATTTATTCCTAGTATACATACCTCTTAATTATTAAGAAAATGCCTTCATTGTTCCTTTTAACCTTTTTCAGCCTGAAGTCTATATTGTCAGATATGAGTATGGCCACACCCGCCTTTTGGAGGGTTGTTTGCTTGGAGAATGCCTTTTCCAGCCTTTGACATTGAGTCTGTGTTTGCTCTGGCTATTCAGATGTGTTTTCTTGTAGGCAGAAGAATGTTGGATTCAGTTTTTTTATCCATTTTGCCACCCTGTGTTTCTTAATTGGTGCATTTAGACCGTTGGACGTTGAGCGAGATTATTGTCATTGGATTTTGTGCCATCTTTCTGTTTAAACCTGTTGTGGTTTTTGGGTTGTCTTATTTTACAATAGACCCTTCAATTCTTTTTAAAGTTTGTTTTGAGTCTATGAATTTCCTGTGTTGTTGTTTATCCATGAAGTTGTGTATCTTTCCTTCACATCTGAAAGTAAGTCTAGCTGGGTAAAGAATTCTTGGTGAGGCCTGCAGTTCATTTTAGTCTTTTCACAATATCCCACCATGGTTTTCGGGCTTGGAGTGTTTCATCTGAGAAGTCTGCTGTAAATCTCAGGGGTGCTCCCCTTGTATGTGATTTCCTTCATTTATCTTGCTGCTTTCAGTATTCTATCTCTGTCTATCGTTTTTGTCATTTTAATAAGGATGTGTCTTGGTGTATTCTTATTGGGGTTTTTTTTATCTGGTATCCTCTGGGCCTCCTGTATCTGGGAGCATGCTTTCTTCAGTTCAGGGAACTTCTCAGTGATGATGGCATTGACAGTTTATTCTTCATCAGGGTTTTCTTCTTGCCCTTCTGGCACCCCAATGATGCGTATGTTGTTCCTTTTGGCTTCATCCTGATTATTCTCTGGTAGTCTGTTTATTGATTGTGAGTCTTTTTTTTCCATCTTCTGGTGTTGTCTACAGAATCTCTGAACCTCGCTCTTCGAGATCACTAATTCTTTCTTCAGTAGCTGTTACTCTGCTTTGGAGGCCTTCTCTTGTGTTTTTTCAGTTCACTTACCTCATTTTTAATATCTGTCATTTCTGCTTGTACTTTGGTCTGAAATTTACTCAGTTCTGCTCTCATGTCCTCCTGTATTTTATTGACTTTGTATTCCATTGTTTCTTTGAGTTCCTTGTGCATCTTTAACAGTTCCTTCCAAAATTCCTATTCAGAGAGAGTTATATCGTAATTGCTTGACTCATCTGTATTAGTGACTTCAATCATAGAGCTTGAAGGAATTCTGCATTGCTTTACCATAGTAGGTTGAAAATGTGTGTTCTGGGTGACTAGTCAATAGAGTTAGTAGGTGCCTGAATTACTTTGCAGCTAGAGACGTATAGCAAAGAGTGTAGGGGCAAATGCTCAGTTGTATCTCAGGTAGATATATAATAGGTTTTGCTTTTTTGGGGTGTCGGTGGGTGGTTCTGGAGTCAAGGGGTCGGGGTGGGGGTAATGCAGTGGAAAGTCTGAGGAAGCTGGGTGGGACTTGGTCCCCTTCTCAAAGTGGCTGCCCTTTATCCTGGAGAGGAGTGGCTCGGGGGCTGCCTGCCGGGGGGAACACACCTTGTGGGGAGAGCGGGGGATTTGCTGGGCGTCGAGGGTGGATGGCGTCAGGTGGGAGGTTCGAGGAAGCTGGGTGGGGCTTGGTCCCCTTCTCAAAGTGCGAGCCCTTTATCCTGGAGAGGAGTGGCTCGGGGGCTGCCTGCCACAGGAATGCACCTGGTCACCTCAGAGGCTGGTGATCATTGGACAAAATCTAAGAGAGTCTAAATAAAAAAGACTTTCACTTTTCACCAACAGTTAAAAACACACTCTTCTATCACAATCTAGGGCAAGAGATTCTCCCAGATCTAGAGCTGCTGGCCAGACCTTTGACCACATGCTCAAGCCAGATGTCACTTGCAGAGAGCCTTCTTCCCCAAAACAACAGCTTTTTTTTCTCTCTCAAATTGCCCCAAAGCAGGCAAAAACAGCAAGCCCCAAGCAAGCAGCAAACAAACCTGAAAGTACTTTTTAAAGTGAGCTTGTGGAAAAATTGAGTTGTCATTGCTGAAGCAGTGTGGGGTAAGGGCATGAGAGAGTAAAGTAGCAGGTTTGCTGAACACAGCAGATAACAGACCCTCTCCTCTGCCCCCTTCCCATCCTTCTAACACGAAAAAGTGGCATATAGAAATCACTGTTATGTCATATAAAGCTTATTACCATGAATTTATTAACTAATTTGCATTATGCAGCCTCTTGTGCAACAGAGAAACCTTATTTTTCTTAAAGTGCATGATAGTTAAGTATAGAAGCTCGACTGTGGAGTGAAAGTGTAAGGAAGAGCCTTCAAGGTGTGAATTGTTGTATTGCTCCGCTGGGAATCACGATCTGAAGAAAAGTTTGAATCCTTGATAAAAGGCAGATGGGACTCAGAAACCCATTTCTTCCTTTTTTTTTCTTTGCTGCACTCTTGATTTCCCTCTAAGGAAAGACCAAAATCAAGTAGTACTATGCAGTCAGTTACACTGCGCTCTCTCTCTCTCTCTCTCTCTCTCTCTCTCCTTGCACCCATGGGTTTGTCATTGTCGCCTCCATTACTGGAGGGTCTGTGTGCTCTTAACCAGGGTGTTCATTCACCTTCCGGCTGTAGTTTTTGCTGGTAGTCACTGTGCAATTCATGTGTTGCTTGCTGGGAACCACTCCCCTGGCTCCTATACAGGATTGTGTAGTTGTGGCACTCAATGGGCATGCTCACACAAAGCGGCCTATAGTTAGTTTCAGCATCTGGACTCCCAGGCAGCAGGTGTTCCAGCCCAGGTGGGCACACTCAGGCCTCAGATTAGAAGGGTAGGCAGGGACTCTTAGCTATGGAGCTATCCCTCGGGCCCCCCATGTAGACATTTTTTAAAAGCAATTAGATAATTGACAACAGATTTATGTGATGTTCTCACAATAGGCTGGTCTGTTGATAAGAATCATCATTCAAAATGCCAAGCTCAATGTAAACTCGAGCTACCATCGTGAGTCTTTGAAAGACAGCAAACAATATATTGCAGCAAATAAAACCTTCATGTTTCTGAGCCATGAATCAAGGGCCTTGGGGCCCTCTGAGACAGCCATGACCTTCACCTTCTAAATGCTTGACACAATAAAGTCAGTCTGAGTAGCATGACTGATGTGACTCACGTAGGATGGCTATAAAATTAAACAATATTCCCTGCCAAATCACAGACAAAGAAGCACTTTTTAGTAGATTATCAGATCTAAGAAAATCAATGCCTCTGCATTTTGCGATAAGAATTTAAAATATTTGCAGACATCCTGAGTTATTCTTTAGACGACCACTTTCCTTTTTATTAAAAAAAACGAAGGAAAAATTAAATTGGGGTCAGCTAACTGCTGGAAATCTTTATATTTTTATTCAGCGAAATATTTTGAAGTTGTGCTTCAAGTGGTTGTTCTAAATAAAAATGAAAGCTGGTGACAATGTGCAAATGTCTAAAAATTAAACTGAGAAACTATCAGGCAGCTTTCTCATTCTGATTATTGCTTGTGTCTTCTTGTTTTAATGAGGAGTGATGAGGCAAAAAGTGAGCGAAGGAAAATGTAGGCAGAATCTCAGGAACAATTATACGGTGGTGAGATGTTAGAAAGTGGAGGAGTCGCCATGGGGAGCCTCTTCACCTGAGTTACTTAAGGCCAAATTGGACAGAGTGCACGGAAGTACATGCACAGACACAGTATTTCACTCCTAGATAACCTAATAAATACTGCTTGATTTTTATTCGACTTTTAAACATGTGAGTATTTGATCACCAAACGCTTTGGGTGGGCTACCTATAATTTTCAACTATTAATTAGAGCGATACAAATCTTCTCTTAGGATGTGATAGAATTTGCGTTAATTGATTGACCTTTTACAGGTCATACATTATGTTAAATGTTTTCTGAATGAATAAATATCTTAGAGAAATGACAACATCATTGTTCCAGGGACTTACTTTTATTGTCACCTGCAGAGCCTGATGTTGGACCAATGAAGAGAGAAATGATGAAGAAATTAAGGACTAGTCAGACTAAAGTCACAACATTTTTTTGCACCGCAAGATTTTATGTGCATGATAAATTAATCTGTGTACGTAGTTTGGTACCTACACAAAGAAATCACCCTGTGAATGGCTCCCAAGCACCCTAGCTGGACACTTTTTGAGTTCCATAAATTCCCAAGTATCATTTCACTATCACTGTTTGGTCTTTGAGGATAGTTGTGATTATGGAACAGTACAGATTAGCAGCCTCACCACGGGAGGAAGGGGTGAGAATCGGACAGGAAACAAGGGTGAGAATCGGAGAGGAAGAGTAGAGGAAGGGAAGAGAATGGACAGGGAGAGCAGAGGAAGGGTTAGAATCACAGAGGAAGAACAGAGGAAGGGGTGAGAATTGCACCGGAAGAGCAGATGGAGGGCTGACAATCAGATAGGAAGAGCAGATGGAGCAGTGAAAATCGGATAGGAAGAGCAAATGAAATGGTGAGAATCGGACAGGAAGAGCAGAGGAAGAGCGAGAATCGGACAGGAAGAGCAGGTGGAGGGCAGCTGAGGAAGTCAGTGATATTGCTGTAATTTTTATCTTGCAAGTATTTTAATTACCCACATCCCACTACTCTATAGAAAGACATGGTTGCCCAACTCTGAAAGCATTAAAAGGAAATGGTGACCAAAAAGTTCTTTACACAAACCCAGAAAATACCCCGTGTTTGCACACATTAGGAGCAAGATAATATATAAGTAGGCATGAGGTGTTTCCTTTCTCTAATAAAAACTTGGCCATTCCCAGCAGTGCATGGGGCAGCTCTGAGCTCAGAGGCTACTCATGAAGCTAGTGGTGCCGGAGATAGTGCAGCATATTATGTATCTCTCCACTCAGGAGAAAGTGATAGAAAAATTTTAGTTAATTGAAAATCAGGACAATAATTAAGTGAAGTTAAAATGTAACAGTATCATAGAACTGCTTATTCGTCCATGCATTAGTAAATCAGGAGGAAATTCAGACCAGCCATATAACAACAATATAATATTCTCCTGCCATAGACACATAGAAAAATAGCATGCAAATATTTTTATTCCCTAGCAGACTACAAAGAATTATTATTTAGTAAGGGGAAGCAAATGAAGTCAACCCAACTATGATATGACTTTTTGCCTAGCACAAGTCTGGTACTGCAGGCCAGGGAAAACCCATAGCAACCAATCTAGCTGAGCTGGAAAGAGAAACTAGATGTCAGTGACAGAAATGTCAAGAATAAACTGGACAGAAGGAAGAAGTTATGCAGAGACAGTGTTGCAGACATCTTCATGGCATTCTCTCTGTTCTTTTGTGCAAGATAAAAAGTTGTTTACATATATATATTTCTGAAATTTCTTTTTTCACTGCTTTAAAATGAATAGTCCATTGTCTCTTGATTTAAATAGCTTCTGGTAAGTTTGATGTGTACATAAATATATAATTCCATTATATATGTATATATGCACATAATTGCTATATGTGTAGTACATTCAAATTCCCCCAATGCCTATGACTTTAATAGTTTTTTAAATTTTATTATACCACTGTTAGATATACAATTACAATATATTCATATTTGAGTTTTGGTTCTACAGTGTTCTAGCACCCATATCTGCACCCGTGCCCATCTCACATCACCAATGTCCCAACCTTCCTCCTCTTTCCCCCAGCCTGCCTCCATGGCAGGTCTTTATCTCCTTTCTTTCTCCCTCTCTCCTCTCTCTCTTTCTCTCCTCGTTTCCCTTTCTTACACATTGTAGATTGTAATTTATTCTAGAACATGATAGGTTCTACTAATTTGATGTACTGTATGGCCAGGACAGCCAGATGGCAGCTCTCCCAGGCATGTCTGAGTCTCTGCATCATGGCCAAGAGCCCTGAAGCAGATCATGGGCAGGGCCACTAGGCCTCCAGGACTGGTCAGAGAGGGAACTGGGGAACCCCTGCCCCATCTCCAGAAATGCCCGGTGACTTCTGCTTCGGAGAGTTGCCTACCTGGGCTCTAACTGGGCTGCTCTGAGCTGGTCTTGAGATCAGTGTCTCTCTTGCATGGATTCTGATGAGCTGTGTGGTCCAGACCATGAAAATCGTGGCTATTATTGTGAGCAAGTCTCATCCGGCTGCTTCTTAAGCCCTACAGAGGTGATGGGCCCACTCCCAAAACCTATCTTGCCTCCTGGGAACCTCATGGTCAGCTGAGCTAGGGAAAAGCTGAATGGCAGCTCTCCTCAGAGTGTCTCTAACAGAGTTCATTTTTGAACTGATCTACATTCAAAGGTTATCAGTCCCTTCTTTCAAAATTTGACTTAATTATTTTCTTAAGCTTATTGCATATCCACCCAAGTAAGCAAGTGTTTGGATCTAGTGACCCCTTAAAGTTGCATCTTTTCCTGTATTGATGATTATTCAATTCTCTTGTGTTTGATTTTCCAGCAGTGCTCAGGGTTTACTTCAGGACACTGTGGCGTGTCGGTTCAGAGAGGTGAGCAAGGTAAGTGCCATATCCACTGAACTATCGGTCTGGCCCTATTAGAATATCTTGATACCTCAGCTTTGTGATAAAAGTATTAACCCAGGAAAGCACTGATTATGCAGATTACCTGAGATTTCTTGTGAAGAGGTAGGAGTGACTTATTGCAGCTTTCCTAGATTAAACTGAAATACTTCGGAGGCTCAAATGTAGGTACTTTGTTACTTAACACTAAAAAAAGTAACTGGGATAACTTTTACTTTTATTTCCAAAAAAAGAATGTACTAAAGCTACACATGATTCTCTATCTAAACTATCTGTGTCACATGATTTTATCACGTAATATTATCTTTCATCAACTGATGCTCTCAAACTCATGTCTCCCTTGAACACAGACCTTCCTTGCTTGTCTCTCTGTCTCTTTTCTTACCTATTTCCCACCCTAAAGAAGCTGTTTTTTTATCTTGAACACTTAATCTCTTTCTCTCCTCTCACATATTTTAAGTAAATTTCAATAAAAGCCATCTTATTCACATACACACAAATATATATGTGTATGCATATAATATTTTATATTTAGCTCCAATAATTAATCATCTCTTTTTTAAATTTAATTTATGAGTAATGAGGATCATTTGTGTGTGATTACCCCTTTTCCCAAAAAACTTGTATTTTATAGGAATGTCATTTTTTATCTGAAGTTTCACATATAAATATAGCTTGATTAGTTTTCTTTCTAGCTTTGTAGGAGAGTGGGTACATCTGGTGATGCTCAGGGGTTATTCTGACTTTGCACTCAGAAACTACTCCTGAAGGTAATTCTGTTAGGGAAGACAAAACAGTTGTGGCTAGATGTACCATAGTACAAAAAAATGAGAATGTAATGCTTCTGAGTATAGACTCAAAATTACATAGTTAATATAATTTGTGTGATGATTTTTTTTAACTACAACTACAGGCAGGTAGAACTCTGGACAAAACTTTATTTTCTGTTACAACAAATTATCACTTGAGGATTGGATAGAACTATTCACCATTAAATCAAACCCTAGTCCATCGTCTCCCCATACACTAATTGTATAATTTTCTCCTGTTTAAGTGCTAATACTTCTATTTAATCGTCACTGAAAGAACTAGTGGGGATCCATTTTATGTATACTTAACCTTTGAAAGAGATTTTTAGCAGATATGTATGAATGAAAAGTGATCTGTGAGCATCAAAGGAAGTAATTTCTCCTTAAATTTGACATTTAAAAGAGCAGATGAAATAACATGAATTAAGTGGCCAGTTAGCAAGGTATTTACTATTCTGAGAAATAAAGAAAAGTCTTAAATATCATTTAAACATATCTCTGCTATTATGCAGATTACGATGCATATTCAAAGCTTAAGTTACATACTAAATCTGGTGTATGGGTCACGTTAATAAATTATTGTCTAAAGGCTGCCAACTACTTTTAACTGTAAGCTGCATTACCTTAATTGCAGAATGCCTTATTTATTTCATTCTTGAGCTTCTTGAACTTTGTTGATAATAGCAGGATTTTTTGTTTCCATTTCAGTGCTTTTGTTATATCTGATACCGAATTCCTCTGTGCTCAGGGATCAGTTGTGGCAAGGCTGAGGAACCATCCATATACATGTGATCACTGTATCACTGTATCACTATCTTCCAGTTCATCATCGATTTGCTTGAGCGGGCACCAGTAACATCTCCATATGTCCTGTCTCACGCTAGTAGAGCCCAAGGGCATCTGCTTGCTCCAGGAACATAAAGAGTCTCAAACCATTTCATCAGGTCATGGGAATGAGGTCTATAATTGTTACTGAATGAACCTTGGTTTAAGAACATGTAAGTAGATTAAGCTGTGAGTGGGTAAAACGCAAAGCTCCTAAACCTGCTGAGCCTGTCATCCAACATATGGAATGGTTTGCGGCTCTTCATGTTCCTGGAGCGAGCAGATGCCCTTGGGCTACACCAGCATGTGACAGGACATATGGAGATGTTACTGGTGCCCGCTCAAAATTTTGTATTCAGGAGGAGGATGGCTGGCGGGGTCATCTGGTAATTACCTATTGGCTTAGCTTTCAAGGAACCACCCAATTGTTTCTCATAGTGACTATAAAAGTTTACATTCCTGTTGGATATGTAAAGGGTGCAATTTGGAGACAGCCGCTGGACTAGAGCCATTACCGACTGGATCCCATGGGATGTCAAAAGATCACGTGGCCGCCCACCTACAAGATGGTCAGACTTCCTTGTCAAAACCCTGAAGGAACGGTTTGAGGCTCTTCATATTCCTGAAGCAACCAGATGCCATTGGGCTACATTGGCACGTGATAGGGTCCAATGGAAATGTTACTGGCGCCCGCTTGAGCAAATCCATGAATAATGGGATTCAAGTGATCAAGTGTTCAAGTGATGTAAAGGGTTGTTATTTTCCATATAATGCTAGTTTTGTGGAAAAAAAAAAGTCCACATCCGGACTTCTCTCTCGTCAGACCTCCACCGAGCAGACCAGCCTATCAGCGCCCGCTCATCGAAGTTCCACCCTGCAGCAGTCTTTCTTAAATCCGGCTCAGGTATGCCGGTCCAGAGACCCGCGAGACATGGGGCAGAGCTGCCACTGGGCCCGCCGGCAAACGGATGAGACGGGAGACAGTGGTGTTACTGGTATTTGGCATATGAAATACAACCAGAGGCTTGCCAGGTTCGCCGGCAGGGGCATACCTTGAATTCATACTCTTGCACTCCCTGTGACCAGCCGCTCACAAGGCGCCCGGGAGGGGATGGTGGGTGCTAGCCCTGGCCTGCCATCCCAGCAGAGCCTACGCAACAAGCCAGATGACCCCCCACTCCATGAGGGCCTCCATTTTCCACATCCGGACTTCTCTCTCGTCAGACCTCCACCCAGCAGACTAGCCTATCAGCTCCCGGCTCACACGGCCTCAAGCGGCTGCGCGGTTCATCAATAAACGCTGGACTTAGAGATGCCTACAAGAGTATGCTACCTGCATGGCAGAGCCTGGCAAGCTTACCCGTGTTGTATTTGATATATATGCCAAATACCAGTAACAATTATAGACCTCATTCGGAATGGATTGAGGCTCTTTATGTTCCTGAAGCAAGCAGATGCCTTGGGCTCTACTAGCATGAGACAGGACATATGGAGATGTTACTGGGGCCCGCTCGAGCAAATCGATGATGAACGGGAAGACAGTGAATTGTTACTGGTATTTGGCATATGAAATACAACACAGGAGGCTTGCCAGGTTCTGCCGTGCAGGTGGCATACTCTTGAATTCATCTCTAAATCCAGCATTTATTGACGAACTGTGGGGCCGCAAGCAGCAGCGCAAGCCGGGCGGTGATAGGCTCTTCTGCTGGGTGGAGTTCTGACGAGAGGAAATTCCAGATGTGGAAAATGGCGGCCCTCATGGAGTGGGGGGTCGTCTGGCTTGTAGTGAGGCTCTGCTGGGGTGGCGGGCCAGGGCTAGAACCCGCCATCCATCCCGGGTGCCTCGTGAGCAGCTGGGTACAGGGAGAGCCAGTAGCAGCTCTGTCCCATGTCTGTGAGTCTCTGGATCAGCATACCTGGGCTGGACTTGGAAAAGACTGCTGCAGGGTGGGTCCGATGTGATATATATTTTTGTTTTGTTTTTTGGGTCACACCCAGCAATGCTCAGGGGTTTTCTGACTCTGCACTCAGGAATTACTCCTGGAGGTGCTCTGGGGACCATATGGGATGCCGAGGATCGAACCCGGGCCGGCATGGGCCGGCCACGCAAGACAAATGCCCTACCTACTGGACTATTGCTCCAGCCCCTGTGATATGCATGGTTCGCTGGTTCGCATCTAACGTTGTCCTCTCTCTAGCCCAGTGGTTCATCTTATAATCTTATAATCACATAATTAAGTTCTATAAATGTTATGATAATTGTGAGTCCCATGTTTCACTTCGGCCTCCGCGTTCAGCCTTGGGTTATCCAGGACAGTGGGCCTCACACTGCAGAGTGACCCCAGCTTCGTCTTCCATCTCCCCTCTGCCTCTAGCATCACTGGAGGTGGCTTCTGTTTTGAAAAGAGAGTCAAAATTGGTTCCATAGCCCAGTTCCATGGTCAGTAGAGTGCTGCTGACCTTAGCTACCTCTCTGAGGGTTGTGTGACCTCAACTCCTTCCTGACTTGACCCCAGTTGCTGCTCCTTCCTGATCTTGCTTGAATATGAGATATGTGCCTTCTAGAACCATCTCGAAGGACTCTCATTTTCCTCATTTCTGTTGTCTGTTTTGGGGCTACAGCTAGTGCTACTCAGGATTTACACAACTCTTGGTTGTGTGTTCAGGATGCTCCCATGGTGCTGCTCCTAGGTCTGCCATGTAAAGGCAAGCACCTTACCCCGGGGAATATCTCTCTAGCCATCTTTTCTTCTTTGTCATATCCTGCCTGAGGTTTCAAATGTTTCATACTTTTACATATCTATAATTCCCCCCACCATGTGCTGTCATCTGGAATATTCTTTGAATGCTTCCATTAGTGGACCGGATCGTGGCTTTCAGTTTTGTTTCCGACACAATTGCTAGCGCTACCAAGTCTTAGACTCTGTCTTTCACCTGCTTCTTTAGATGAAATATTACTTTTTCTGCTGCTTCCTACTCAACCATCCACTGGCTTCCTGTAATCTGCTCCTGCAAACGCTGCCACAGTTCTTCCTTTCAGTTGATTGATTCCATGTCCATTGTGATCCTGTTCCAACTTAATTGAGACCAAAATTTATTCCTGTGTATGACTCTTAAATTTATTCCTGTGTATGACGTTCATTGATTTACAGAAAGCCTTTGATTCTGTGGAGACTGAAGCACTCATCGAAGCCCTAGCCAAACAGGGTGTTCAAACCCAATACATCAAGATCCTTTGTGAGCTGTATTATGGATTCACCACCAGGATCTCACCATTCTACAAAGAAGTGATCATTGATGTCAAAAGAGGGGTTCGACAGGGTGATACTATTTCACCAAAACTCTTCAGCACCACCCTCGAGAACATCATGCGACAATTAGAATGGGAAGGAATGGGAGTGAAGATAGATGATTGGCAACTACACCACCTCCGCTTCGCTGATGATATCGTTCTAATAACACCAAACATTAGCCAAGCGGCACAAATGCTGGCTGACTTCGACCGAGAATGTGGAAAGATAGGTCTACAGCTGAATCTGAAGAAAACTATGTTCATGAAAAATGAACTAGTTTCAGAGGCCCCATTCACTCTCAATGGAACAAACAACTCTGAATGCAGCAGTTATGTGTATCTAGGTCGAGAAGTCAACATGATGAATTGTCGGGGAGCACCACCGGGGTCCCTGACAGTGTCAGGAAGTGAGTTCCCTTCTACCTCCGAAGCCATCGGGAATGGGTGAAGACTCAGGAATCCGATGCAGTTTTAAAAGGGCTTTACTATCACAGGATCCAATATACAATCCAAGAGCAGGGAAAACCTCCGGACTCTGGGTTCCCAGCTAGGCCCCAGCCAGGTGTAGGCCAAGATGGCTGCCACCACGTGTTGAGGCCCAACAGAGAATGGAGAGGACTGAGAAGCAAAACACCAAGGGAAGCCAAAATGGCAAAAGGGGAAAAAAGAGAAAGCTTCTTTCTTCTTGCAGCTTATTTTATCGCTAGAAATCCACCCAAACTCCCCAGCCAACCCCATCTGGGCTGGGCTATCTAGAGATGAAAACAGGAAAATAGCTCTATAGAATGTAGCAACTTCAGGAGACCATCTGATTGTTTACCAGGACTCAGAGCTAATTAAAAGCCTCCTAGCAGAGCTGGGAGAAGCTGTAAGCTAAATGTAACTTCCCCTGGCAGGAAGGATCAAATGCCCTCAGGTAATTTCTCCCAGCACCTCACCTAATATCTTAAACCGAGATCTGCCTGGAATTGCCTTTATAGGTTAGAGAAAGGGGGTTTCTGAGATGGCATGCCTCTGTACCAAAGACTAATACTAATGCCAGTTAAATATTTCTCCAAGTCTTCACAAGAGTCTTGTCTACTTCACGGTAGTTTTGTATTTTAGTTGCCTTTGAGTTATCAGGGAGCCATGCTTACTTGCTTGGAGGCAAACAGCATTTCTCTCTGGTCTAATTACTTAGAGATCCAACATGGCCAGGCAAATATGCTGGTAAGATCTAGCTAGTCCCACGACGCTTGTGGTAGCATGAGAGAATATTTATTCCAGCCAATACAGAATACATGGTCAGATAAGACTGCCACATTCAGACTATCCCCCTATCTATGAAGTGCCCTGCAGGAGGAAATCCAGGGCAGATGCAGAGGCCTAGGCTTTTAGGTGTCTTGCAACAATTAACGACCTAAAACCTGAGCTGCGCAGGAGGAAGAGAGCGGCATGGAATGCCTTCAAAGGCATCGAAGAAATAGCTAAAAGGACAAAGAACCCCTGGCTCCGGGCACATCTATTCGATTCCACCATTCTCCCAGCATTAACATATGCCTCACAGACCTGGGCCCTAGGAAAGCAGGATGAGAATGCTATTCGGGTCTCCCAGAGAGGAATTGAAAGAGCTATGCTTGGAATATCACGCCTCACTCAAGTAAGAGAAGGAATCTGGAGTTCTGACCTCCGTCACTATTCCAGAATCAGGGATGCTGTCTGTTTGCCAAGGCATCAAAAAATCAGATGGGCTGGACATGTAATGCGATTTGGAGACAACCTCTGGACTAGAGCTGTTACGGACTGGATCCCAGGGGATGTCAAAGATCACATGGCTGCCCACCTACAAGATGGTCAGACTTCCTTGTCAAGACCCTGAAGGAACGGTTTGAGGCTCTTCATATTCCTGAATCAACCAGATGCCATTGGGCTACATTGGCACGTGATAGGGTCCAATGGAAATGTTACTGGCGCCCGCTTGAGCAAATCGATGAATAACGGGATTCAAGTGATCAAGTGATGACTCTTAAAGAATTTTTTATGTAACCTACATTTGTTTATCTTTCCTTAGTGACAACGCTTCTCAGTGTTTTCACTCTGATTTCCAGAAAAAATATCCATCCCAGCTTAAATCGCACTGGAAAGGACTTTATTCAGGACTTCCTTAATTTAAATTGGATGTCTAGATGTAAGTGGCCCTGGCGGTAAAATGGTAACAGTTATTACTAATAAACTCATTCCTTCACTCTCTAGTGGCCATTTCTCAATTCCTTTCTTCAGACACTGCTTACTCTCAGATCTGAGTATGTGCAATTTCCTCTTTAGTCACACTGTCTACTTAACATCTTTGATATTATCTTGTTTCCATGTATTTATCCTGATTTCCCCCCAGACTATCAGCTTTCCTGAAGCAACAGTTAGGATTATCCCATTTGGTCCTCAGCACTGAGAAGGAGTCAGTTTTTAAAAAAGCAGTATTCAAGTAATCTTGACTGAGTACTGCTGTAAAATTTCAACTCAAAGTGAGTATAAAAAGAAGATGAACAAAGATACTAGTGGAAATTAAACTCCCACGTACTAAAGTCTATTTGCCTTACCAAAGAGTTTGCATTTTATGCTGCTTGCTCTTGGATTGATTACTTGGGTTTAAGTGAGAGTGTTTA
The DNA here is from genome assembly GCA_021461705.1 of Cryptotis parvus. Taxonomy (NCBI): domain Eukaryota; kingdom Metazoa; phylum Chordata; class Mammalia; order Eulipotyphla; family Soricidae; genus Cryptotis; species Cryptotis parvus. The sequence goes on from JAJIBD010024000.1 coordinate 17,028, forward strand.
CGGAGAAGGAGAGGCTATGGAAGGCAGTTGACATCCGGGGGAAAATTGACCCATGCTCTGAATGACCAACCATGCTTCCACTGGGTAATCAGAGTTTCCCACATCCAGGTAGTGCTGGAAATAGAATGCCAATAATCATATTAAATACAATAAATAATAATGGGTGCAAAATGTATGTGGTATCCAAACCACATAATATATCTGGCATATAATAATATATCTGGCATCTAATAATATATCTGAGGGCTCTTTTTTGCTTTAATCACCGGAATGTGAGGATTTTTTCTTCCAGAAGGGCGGCAGGGGACCAGAGAGATAGTACAACTAAGAGGTCTGTTTGCCTTGCATGTGCCAGGCCAGGGTTCGATCCCTGGCATCCCATATGGTCTGCCTAGTACTGGCAGGAGTAATCCATGAGTACAGAGCCAGGGCATCTGAGCATCTCTGATTGTGACCCCCCAAAAAAAAAGCAGAGGCAAGCTAGGGGAGGCGGGAAGAATTGGGGTTATTGGTGGTAAATGGGCACTGATGGGGGGAATGGGTGCTGGAACACTGTATGACCATAACCCGAACATGAACATCTTTGTAATTGTATATCTCACGGTTGTATAATAAAATACTTAAAAAATATTTAAAAAAGAAGGAGAGGTAGTGTTAATCTGAACTGTGGGAGGCTCATTTTGGAAAGACTATGATGCTGTGAAGGCTGCTGGTGTGCTGAGGACAGAGAAGGTGGCAGAAGAGAGAGTGGTGAGTGCACCACTCATTGTTGACCCTGCTTAGCCTGGGGACACCACAGTCTTGCACTTCTGGGCAATAAATTATATGTCAGTCACTTTCTGGTTTAAATAATGTTGGTTTTTCTAAATCTTCTATCCAAAAGTACAATACTTGTCACCCCTAAAGCATCCAGAGACTTTTTTTATTGAAAAAAAGATGTAGGTTTTACTGCTTCTCATCAGCATGTCCCATATATTCTCACACTTTGTATTAATCTGTTGTTTTCAGGCTTTCTGAAAAAGTGATAAGAGGACTTAACTGCAGAGCCAGTGATCTCTGTTTAAATAACATTAAAGAAATTCACAGATTTTGGAGAATGGAAGGCGGAAAAGAATGTGACAGTGCCCTTTATAGCTATTTTGAAGAACACCAAAGTGATGTAATAACACTGAAGATAAGAACAAGAAAGAAGTTTATCTTATCTTTAAATATCCTTGGCTTTGTTGTGCAGGCTCCAAGCAAAAATTATGTTATTTACCTGAGGGATTAGAGCACTTACCTTAGAAGAGATGAGTTTGGAGTGGAAATGCTGGGACCTTACTGACACTCTAGGGAGATGCTGCCAATACAATAGCATTTCTATTGCTCTAAAACTTGAAATTTATACATTAAGGACTAGTATATATAGTACAGTATGTACAGATAGCCTAGTGATGCACATAGTGTGGGGAATTTACCATTCTTATTAGTTGTCTTTTTTTATTCTGAAGAATAGTTTTCCCCAACATATCTGGGATAGGCTTTATTTTGAGTTAAAGTTCTCAAGGACTTGTAGGTTTATTTAAAAATCACCACTCCCTTAACTACTGAAGAGTGTGAGAAGCGGAGGCATTACCCAGAATGAGGACCTTTATCAGACATAGTATCTCTGTTGGATAAACCTGTCTACCTGTCAGGTTGAACATCTAATTACAAGGCCTCAAATGTGTGTCCTGCAAGTTGTGCTTTCCCAGCCAGTGTGGCCTCGCCTCTCTCTGGACCACAGACCCCTGTCTGTATTCCAGAATGCTAATTCCTCATGGTGTCTCACTGACTTCAGAATCTGCATGAATGCACATTCCCCACCCATATGTAATTAAATTTATTCTTCTTCTAATCTGTGGCATGCTATTTTGAGTATTCAACCAGCTGGAGATGAGTTCAGAAAGATTAGGCAGTGAATTTCCTTTCTGTCCAGACAGGCTTTATTTTCTGTATTGAAGACCTGAATTTTCTATCAGCAGTTCTTTAAGACAAGGTCTTCCCCAGAAATAATGTGTTTCATAAGAATAAAAATATGAAAGATACACAACTTCCAAGCCTCTCCATATACTTTAGAATCCGGAAAAAAAAACTGACAGAATTAAATGAAGAATAATGGCAAAAAGTACAGTCATAATAGGAGACATCAACTCATCTCACAATCACTGAAAGATGAAACAGACCGGTAATGTAGAAAATAGATCCCTTGAAAATAATGAGTCATCTTGGCAAGTAACATATGCGAAAACAATGACAGAATTCTTTTAGGGATACATGGAGCATTTGCCAAAGTTGATCATAGAAAAATACTGCAAAACAATTAATATAGCTCACTTAAAAGTCAAAATATGATTTAAATTCTAGTTTTTCCCCTAACTAGAAATAATTCCTTCAGTAATTTCCTGCCCTAAAAAAAAACAGGCAATGGTAGTATTAACTACTGATTAGCTGTCTTTGGGTTATCCCATACATCTTGCACATGATAAATAAAAGAACTCTGCCATAATTAGCAGCATCAATTTTTCTTGAACACTGATGAGAAGGAAGATAAAGATTTATATAAGACACATGATATCAAATATTAAGTGCTTAAAGAATGCTTATTGGAAATTTATTAAAATTTGTATAAATAGTAGTAAAGGCAAAATGAGAAGAAATCAAAGCTAAGAAAACTTTTACTCAAGTAAAACCTAATACCGAGTCACTCATAAACAGAGTGACTTCATCAAGGTAGTCCTCAGGATGACAACCTCAACTCCAGACCTTCGGCAAGTGCTCTGGCCGGGGGGGCAGAGCTATACAGAACAAACATCTGGTAAGTCTGCCCACACTGAGCCAGAGCAGTGACAGGCCCTCTTTCTACCTGACATTCTAAATGTACAACGACTATTCTCTGTGGTGGAAGTGTTCTATTAGGCAAACATGAATTCTAAAGATGGCAGTATTTTTCTCAAAGGAAAGTTAGATTAAGTAGTCCTAAGTTATCTCCTACTTTAAGGATCTACAAAACTGGAGACTGGAGTGATAGCACAGAGGGTAGAGCATTAGCCTTGCATGCGGCCAACCCAGGTTTGATCCCCAACATCTTATATGATCCCCTGAGCGCCACCAGGAGTAATTCCTGATTGCAGACCCAGGAGTAAACCCTGAGCATCACTGGGTGTGACTCCCAAAGCAATTTAACAAAAAAACAAATAAATAGACAGACAGACAGACAGACAGACAGACAGACAGACAGACAGACAGACAGACAGACAGACAGACAGACAGACAGACAGACAGATAGATAGATAGATAGATAGATAGATAGATAGATAGATAGATAGAAATGTAGATTAAAAATAAAGAATCTACAAAACTGCTGACGTTGGTGTAGTCTCTTAGTAAAGAATGCAACATATTCACCATGGAGCAGACACAGAGATGAGGGAACTCAGATGGCACAACTCTCCAGAACGTGTCTCTGCTCAGGTTCGCACAGTTCTTCTCAAGTATAGACAGTTTTTATGTTTTACGACCTTGAACTTTACTTTTACAGTAGGTACTCAGTGCTGCAGTCAATCTTCCTTGTTAACTTTTAGAGACCATTAAATCATTCAGCCACTTATTGACGCACGGTCCTGTGATCAGAAAGCAGAAGGAAAGAACTCCATGCTAATTTTGGAAATGCTGCTTCATGAAATGGAAGGATTTTGAAATGTCTTGGGGAAATTAGAAAGAGAAGAAGGCATCAAAGTAAGCCACCCTGACAAGAAAGTAATTAAAACGTCTTTTCAAATTAATAAGAAATACAATTATTTGACAATTATATTCATTAGCACATCATTTTTCCATAGATAAAGTAAGACTGCACAGAACTATACATGCATGGTTATCAGTAAGTTTTAGAAAGTCTTGTTGCATTCATGAATATTAACAAATGAATGGTTCCACCTTTGCCTTTGTTGACTCACTGGCTTATAAACTTGGGTTCTTAATAAGTAAAGGACTAGCACACAATCCCAATAACTTTGTCTCAATGTTCAAATATTCTTTATTTTGCATTAAAGTATTGTTTCTGGGTAAAAGATGTTATTTTTTTCTTCTGGTATTACTTTTTTTAGATTTTAAGGATTTTATGCATAACTTAAGCTTAGAGTATTCTATTGTTCATTAAATGTTTTGCTTGTTTGTTTGCGAACCATACCTGGAGGTCTTCAAGGATTACTCCTGGTTTTTCACTCCAGGATCACTCCTGGGGGTGCTCACTGGACTCTATGTGGTGCTCAGGATCAAACCTGGGTCAACTGCTTTCAAGGCAAGAAACTTGCTGTTTTATCTTTCCAATCTCTATTAGCTTTTTTTTTAAACAGGCAATGTTTTCCAATTTTAAAGTTTGGTTTAAATAATTTGTTCAACAAATTATATTTGTTATTATATTGGGTATCAGTTTTTCAGATGTTTCAGAGAAATACAGACCAACCAATCAAAATGAACAGGTGTGCCTGGTCAAACTTTGTTATAACTTTGATCAGATTTTGTGGCTAAAAAAATGAAGGGACAGATACAAAATGATTCTTCTTATATGTGGGACCTAAAGATACACAGAGTGGTAGCAACCAAGACCCAAAGGCAACAGAACCAGGGAACTGATACACAATTGAATTGCAGGCTGGGGGAGAGGGTTCCATTTGGGGAAGGGAGACGAGTGTGCCTGGTACTGGCTGTGGTGTTATAATTACATCCAGGAAAATCCATTGTCCCGAGTATTATAAGCCCCAGCAGTATTTCAAAAAATTATTGAAGAACCATGATTTACAAAGGTACTAGTAGTTGAGTTTTATGCATATAATAATTCAACACCAACACCCCACTGTGACAGAAAGTAGATCTCAAGATATGCAAAGGAAGGTCTGATTGGATACTGCCTGTTTACAAATACACAGGGTTTTCTGGCAGACTGTCTCCCAATAGAGTTAGTATGTAGAATTCCCTAGTGAGACTGTTTTCACGCTGCAAATACACAGGCACTGCTATCCTAGGTCTTTTCTCTTCACATTCCTTGTTGGCTGTAACTAGCCCAAGATGGAGTCTAATGGATGTGGCTTAAAGTATAGAAAGAAAGCAAGTTTTTCTTGTTTTTCTGTTACTTGAAAGTCTGGTAAGACATTGTCATCTGGGGCTAGTCAGGAAGGCTGAGTTAACATACTGTTACATTCTTTTTCTTTAACATTTTATTATACCACCGTGAATTATACAATTACAACATTGTTCACGCTTGGAGGTTTCGTCACACAGTGTTCCAGCACCCTGCCCTCCACCAGTGCCCATCACCCACCACCCATGTCCCCAATTCCCTCCCCTCCCACGTCCTGCCTAAATGGCAGGTTCTTTATCTCCTCTCTCTCTCCCTCTCTCTTTCCTCCTTCTCCTACACATTGTGGGTTGCGCCACGTACACTTAGAAGCCATCATTTGCATTTTTTGCCTGTATTTAATGCTCAGTTCTATGTTGGTATCAGACCTTTTGACATTTATTCACACATGTTCCCTTCTCTATCTTACCTAACCTCTGACTCTCACGCGCTTGTGGCAATTTCCACTTTTGGTAAGATCACCTGGTATATTTATGTCATGCAAATAAATGCAGTCATTCTATGTTCTCTCTCTTTCCTTCTGACTAATTTCACTCAACATGATTCTTTCCATGTCTATTCATTTATAGGCAAATTTCATGACTTCATTTTTCCTGACAGCTTCATAGTATTCCATTGTGTAGATGTACCACAGTTTCTTTATCCAGTCTTCAGTTCTCGGGCATACTGGTTGTTTCCAGGTTCTGTCTATTGTGAATAGTGCTGCTATGAAAATAAAAGTGTGGGTTGTGCTTCCGCTGTGTGTTGTTGGCTTCCCAGGGTATATTCCCAAGAGTGGTATGGCTGGGTCAAAGGGGAGCTCAATTTCTAGTCTTTGAAGGAATGTCCATATTGTTTTCCAGAAAGGTTGTACAAGTCGACATTCCCACCAACAACGTATGAGAGTCCCCTTTCCCCCGCATCCACGCCAGCACTTGTTGCTTTTACCCTTTTGGATATGGGCCATTCTCTGTGGTGTGAGGTGATATCTCATTGTTGTTTTGATTTGCATCTCTCTGATGATTAGTGATGATGAGCTTTTTTCATATGCCTTTTGGACATTCGGATTTCTTCCTTGTCAAAGTTTCTGTTCATCTCTTCTCCCCATTTTCTAATGGGGTTGGCTGTTTTTTCTTATATAGCTGTACCAGTCCCTGATATATCCTGGATATTAACCCCTTATCAGATGGGTATTGGGTGAATATTCTTTCCCATTCTGTGGACTGTCTTTCTATCTTGGTCACTGTTTCTTTCGAGGTGCAGAAGCTCTTCAGTCTCATGTAGTCCCATAGGTTAATCTTTTCTTCTAGTTGCTTTGTTAATGGTGTTTCACCTTTGAAGATGTCTTTAGCATCGATGCCGTGGGAGGGTTTTTCCTATATTTTCTTCAACGTACTTTATGGAATCAGGTCTGATATTGAGATCTTTAATCCATTTTGATCTGATTTTTTGTGCATGGTGTTAGACACAGGTCCAAATTCATTTTTTTACATGTAGCTGTCCAGTTTTCCCAGCACCACTTGTTGAAGAGGCTTTCCCTTACTCCAGTTTGGACTCTTTGCACCTTTATCAAAGATTAAGTCTTTGAGGGTGGGTGTCAGGATACTCAACTCTATTCCATAGGTCCACAGGTCTGTTTTTATTCCAGTACCACGCTGTTTTAATTACTGCTGCTTTGTAGTACAGTTTGAGGTTGGGAAAGGTCTCACCTCATCTAGATAGCACCCTTGCAGGATTTTGGGCTCTTGTTTGTTTTCTTCCTATCATCCTTACATCCATGCTAAAAATGTGAAATGTCTTTGTAGTGTAAACTTTGATACTGTGGGATACAAGTCAGTTGGGTCATTGTTTAAGCTGTCATTCAGCTGCCAATGAGAGGTACTGCCCCTCTGGGAGGTAATTATTAAATATATTAATGGAAATACATCTTGTACCTGGAATCTCATCTCTGCACCTACCGCCCGACAAGACATTCCTGCTTCACCCCACCAAGAAAACTGAAAATCTGAGATCTAATCCCGCAGCCCCAAAATTTTTTTAAAAAGGATTTTAGGACTGAAAATATGATCTATGTGTGTCCAAAAATTATGAATGAAGGCAAATATGTATCATAGCAGAACATTTATGAGTATTCTCAGACTTTTTCTTTCCTCCTGGTAAAATCAATTTTTGTTTTAAATTTTTGTTTCATTTAAACTGGCTTCTCAAAAACAAGCAAGACTTTTAGACAACGTTATACTCTTAAAAAGGAAAGTCTTTCTGACATTAAGATTCATCCTACTTGATGAGTCGGTATCATACATAACTGTGAAAAGCACTAAAACTCCTTGGCATTCTGAGAATAAAAATGCTGTTAAAACTTTATAAAGACCTCATATGGGTAATATATGATAATGCTATATTCTGAATATTGGAACAAATAAGCTAATTCTGTAGTACTTGGTTCTTGGGCTTTATTGATGATTTTAGTAGAATTTAGCATTACTGTGTTCTGAGTATGTTATGTTTAAACAATTTGTTTTGCTAATTCTGGCTTTAACTCTTTTGGACGACAGTGAACTGGAGGCCAGTTCCATTAGTTTGGAAGAAAACAAATAAATTCTCTGAGTGCTTTTGCATTTTGACTCTAAAGAATGTGTACTAGGACTTAGAGAATAAATTCACCACTCAGGAGTTGGCCAAAGTAAAAGAAAGATGCAAAAGAGTGTGATTAACGTTAGGTCCTAGCTACATGTTACTACATTTGCATGCTTGATAGTTTACTGTTACATTGATTGAAAATAATCTCTAAGTTTTCTGGTTCTTAAGCCTTGTCATAAATTCTGGTAGAGGACTAGCACACTAGCAAGTTGTGGTTTAGTTTTTACAATTTTATAGTGCTGCAGGGGAGAAATGTGTGTTAATAGTACAAGGCTACCTTTGTTTGATAACTGTTCACTTCCCCTCTTTATTTTTTCCCTTGCATGTTCTTTCGAAATGAAAGAAATTAAAGTCTTGGAAATACCTTTCACAAATCAGTCCCCTACTGTAGACACCATACATAGCCCAAGGCCCTTAAATTTAGCAACCAGGATTTCCAGTCACCAGCCTAGCAAGGAGGAGAAGATATCAATTACCCAGTGAAGGAATTAGCCAGGAATCTAATTCCGTCTAGTTTCTCCTCATAAATCATCTCATGGTTCATTAGGACCTTCACCAGAGGGTGACTTAAGGGGGAGGACAAAAACAGAAGCTAAACCATTACTATTTCACAGAAGCTCTGGAAATAATGTAAGTGAGAATTAGAATAACTGATGCATGGTACAAAAAAACAAAGCTGTAGTTTCTTTTTTTTCTCAGATCTTTGTATACCTTGATATGCCTTTTCTTTTCCTTTTTTTTATAAATAAGGCTGTGCATAAGCTGATGAGCAGAACTCATTGTATCGCCCTCACACACCATGTGGGTTTCTTTCACCAGCAAACTAAAAGAAGCACTAAGTCGACAGTACAGTGGTAAGGTGCTGGCCTTGCATATGGCTCTCACTGGCTTCCATCCCCGCACCCTGTACAGTTCCCCAAAGCACTGCCAGAAATGATCCCTGAGTGCAGAGCAGAAGTATATCTTGTGAAGTGCTGGGAAATTGTACTTTTGTGCCAGTACCTGTGCTAGCAATATATTTCTTTGGGGTCACAAATGGCAGTGTTCAGGGATTATTCCTCACTCTGTGCTCAGAAATTACTCCTGGTGGTGCTGGTGAACCTTGTGGGATGCCAGGGATCAAACCTGGGTTGGCCGCATGCAAAGAAAGTATCTGTTGGTTGCGTGCAAAACAAGTGCCCTCCCCACTATACAGTCCTCTTGCCCCTGTTCTAGCAATTTTCCAATTGGATAGATAAAAGCTACTCTAAAACCCAAAAATGTGACCTGAGAATAAGAAAAAATAATTACAGTGAAAGAAAGGACTTGATTAACAATTTCTTTTTCCAAATTAAGACCCTGGAGCAAGCCATTGACTCACCTGCCTCTCCTCTTTCACCACCCACATCCTAAGAGATATTAGAGTTTTCTTCCCTATTGCAGCAAAAGCCCCATTATCCTTAACACTAAAAGCAAAGAAAAGCAAGCACCTTCCACTTATTATAGATGCCATTAGCGTTATGGGAAGCAGGATGGTTGTTACAGTGTTTTCAGGAGAGTTCATTTCTTTCTGTTCCCATCAAATACAACTTTATTAACCCCAGTATGGTATGGCTCAGAGAAAATAAAAACCATTAGGTTACCTTTTACAGCCTTTTCTTCAGGTTGTTTTAAAAATAAACTGGATTATAAGTGAAGTGACTCATCATGTCAAAGAAAAAGGAATAAAAAGATCTTAAGGAGAGTTTTATTTCATTGATTAAGAAAACCAATATATTATTTCTCCTTTCATATACGAACAGGCTGATGAAAGTCCTTGTCCGAGATAGATGTGGTGCCTAATGCCAATACGAGATGTCAGGTCAGCCTTCTACAGGCAGGTGCCACATGGCTCTGTGGGCCTTCAGGAGACTCCAGGGTCCACAAGTGAACATGATAGGTGGGACTACACCCGGTGAACCAATCGGTGCAGGAAGGAAACAGGAACCAGAAGTGGGGGAAGGTCAGAAAAAGTCGGAAAATTGCTTTAGAAAAGACTGGGTAAAGAAATAAAGGCTGAGGTAGGAACATGGGGACTGCTTAGAAATACATGGTAACTTAAGTCTCCCGCTTCGTAGATCTACCCGCACCCCCAAATGTCATTATTTTGGGAAAAAAACCCTTTATTTTCTAAGAAATCTAACTACATAGGCGGTTCATGAAGTTTTCTTGCTTTTTCCTCACACCATCCAAAGATAATGTTAGAGAGACCAATCCGTGTTTTTTGCTGTGACTGCTGTAGGGACCTATGGGAAAGGATTTGTTTCTGAAAGTTGCTCTACCGCAACCTGTCACTGGAGAGTGTGAACTACTTCAATAGCTCGTTTGCTCTAGCAGCCTATATTAATTGTTGATGGCGATGTATATCTTCATTTTCATTTTTCTATAAAATAACATGCCTGAATAAAGTATCTCTATACATTTCCATATATGATAATAAATATTTCTAAGTATGTTTACATTTAACCAAAATAACAATAGAACTCTGTGAGAACTGGCTGCTTGCTTTCTTGTTGCGGGCTCTGAGCCACTATATTTGCCTTCAGACACAAGCAAGCTGGATGTGAATGTCCACTTTGTGGAGAGAAACATTTGGGATGCTGTGGAATGACCCGTGCATGCTCAGGGCAAGGGCTTAATTCCAGCCCATTCCCCAGCGATGTGCATCAGAACAGTTACCATGGCCATAATGAATATTCATTACTTGGATTTTTCTAGGTAGGACATATTTTATTGGAAAATGCTGTCGTTGACTGTTAACAAAACATTCTGCTGGATTCAAGGGACTCCATTTGAATTCAGTTTTGATTTGATTTTGAGTACATTTCCAATTAATTGACCTGTGATGTTTAATTTATATTTCAAATATTTATAAGGGCCCAGTTTCTTCCTTCCACAAAACAAGTCAATGTTACTATTTGTCACAAGCTGTTTTTGAGAGTTGCATAAAATAAATAATATCAGGCATTCAAATTATTATCATTATTGCTTTTTGGGTCACACTTGGTGATATTTAGGGGTTACTCCTAGCTCTGCACTCAGGAATTACTCCTGACAGTGCTCAGGGAACCATATGGGATGCCCAGAATTGAACCCAGGTGGAAGTGTGCAAGGCAAATGCTCTCCCCACTGAGCTATCATTCCGGTCCCTCAAATTATTAATTGAGCAATGGCTCTATACTGCTTTCTTTGCTTTCATTTTATTCCTATTTTTTATTGAGTTGCCATGCAATAGACCACTACAGAGGTGCTCATACAGTGTTTCAACACCCAACCCTCCACCAGTGCACATTTCCCAACACCAATGTCCACATTTTCCTCCCCATCCCCTTAACAACCTGCTTTATGGTAAGTACTTCTCTCTCTCTCTCTCTCTCTCTCTCTCTCTCTCTCTCTCTCCTTTTGCACACTGTGGTTTACAGTAGTCACTGAAGGGTTATCCTGTGTATCCCCTTTACCTACTTTCAATACTCAGTTCTAGCCCAGCATTACCTTTTCTGTTATGTCAGACTGTAACATTCTCTTTGCTTTCCTAACTGAATTCTAAGGTGTGGATGGCAGGAATGCAGTGACTTTCCCAGCAGCTTGGTGCACAGTCCAATATATGTCATGGATCTCAAAGCCAAAGAGTCTGTGTGTACTAAAGGAAACGTTGCTTTTCTTCTTGCTAATGACATCAGGGTTCATGTTCATTGCTGGGGTGAGCTGGGGGTGAGCTGACTCCCCAGTGGTATTCAGGAGGCCCCTCCTGAGATTCTTGGCCAACTGGATATACAGTTCCAAAGATGTTGGGGGTGAGATGCTGCTGGACTCTGCAGTTCTGGGGGCTGCTGGATTACCCTAGTGATGCTCAGAGCCCAGGGAAGAGGAAGGGATCAGACTGGTTTCAACCATGTACCAGGCTCAGGCCCTAATTCCAGGGCAATCTCGAAGGCTCCTAGACCCTTGTTTTCATGTAGGTCAGTGGAAATTTTTTGAACAGGTTATGAGACTGGATTTTCTAGGATAACATAATCACTACAGAATTTCTAGACATATGGATCCTTAGGGTCATTAGAAAATCTTAAAAAATCATTTAAACATTCCCTTCACATACAATAGAGCTAAATCTGGTCTCCGCATGGATATTTTTTCCTGTGACTTTCCAATAATATGTTTAGTCTCTCGGCCTAAGGAGCCCAAACACTTGCACTTGGTTTGGCAGTTTTCACAAAGCACTCTCAATTCATAAAAATAACTTATGGTAGAGTATAAAATTTTTTGTAAAATTAATCACATTTTCCCAGCATTTACAGCTATGAAAGTTGTTTATCACCATTACTTGAATTTAAATCTGTTTATTTCATATGAACTCGTATGCTTCTATTTTTATTTTCTGGGAGGACACATTGCTTAATGTTTTTATTACATAGTTTTTCTTGTACCCATGGCCACCTAACTGCTTCTTCATATGTACATATATAAATACATATTAGTGTATAATTGCATCATTTCTGTATTTTTTATTTTATTTTTAATTGAATTACTATGAGACAGTTACAAAGCTATTCATGACTGGGTTTCAGTCATACAATATTCCGACAAGTGTCTCTCCACCAGCATACATTTCCCTATCACCAATGTCCTTCCACCACGACCCCTACCCCTACCCAGCTCCTTCTCTCTCTCTCTCTCTCTCTCTCTCTCTCTCTCTCTCTCAGTCTCTCTCCCTCCTGGCATTATGATTTGCAGTACAGATACAGAGACATTATCATGTTTATTCTACCAAGAATGCTAATTCTATTCTTGAAAACTCCTAAAGCCTTAGTAAATTACATCTACTTCAGAAAGAGACCTTAGTATGGTAAACAGGAGGAAATAGTTCTTTTTTTTTCTTTTTTGGGTCACACCCGGCAATGCTCAGGGGTTACTCCAGACTCTGTACTCAGGAATTACTCCTGGCAGTGCCTCAGTGGACCATATGGGATGCCGGAATCAAACCCTAGGCGGCGTCCCAAGGGCAAACGCCCTACATGCTGGACTATCGCTCCAGCCCCTAGGATGAAAGAATATTTTAACTGAGACTGCCTATATCTTTAGATAGCAGATAAATCATTCTCCTTTGTCTGCATAATTTGTGTGAAAGTTTGAAGTAATTCTCAAGTCAACATTTGCCCCTTTTGGTGCTTTTTTTAAAAAAATTGTCCATAATTACCATTACAATTCATTTTACTTTCTAAAAAAACAAGAAAGGGAGGGGCCACAGAAACTCAGTAGCAGCAGAAATGGACTGACTCACAGTTTGGGAAGCCAGACTTCTAAGATCAAGCCCTGGAAAGCTTTTCTTTTCCTAAGACCTGACCAGTTTGTAAATGGTCACCTTCTGCAGCTTTGCATATTCTTTTCTTTGGGGGAGGGCGGGGGATCACACCTGGCAAATGCTCAGAAGTTACCCCTGGCTCTTTGCTCAGGAATTACTCCTGGCAGTGCTTGGGGGGACCATATGGGATGCCAGGGATCCAACCCTGGTTGGCCGCATGCAAGGCAAATGCCTCACCAGCTGTGCTATTGCTTGGGCCCCTGCATATTCTTACTATATATATATGTCGGTGTTAAATTATGAGAAAAATCTTTAGCAGCTCACCCAAAATACATCATTCAATTTAACTACAATTAAGTTGAAAAAATCTCTAAATATACTCAAGTTTGAGTCCTTTGGTGTTAGGATTATAGAATATAATTTTTGATAGATATGTATTCAGCACATAGTAATGGTTCTTACTCCTAAAAGTTGCCCTCAATAATTAAACAAATGATATTTATAAAAAGGAACTTTCTATAAAGCACCAAATAAAAAAATATGAGCTAAATTGCTACTCCTGACTTTTTCACTTAATTCATTTTGTGATTTTATAACAACTATATTGAAGTGTAATTTTTGTTTTGAAAATGTACCCCTTTGAAATAACAAAACTCAGCATTTCTACATATTTTCACAGCTCTCAAACCATTCTGCACAGTATCTAATTTTATATACAGATACAGTCCAAACAGAAATCGTTTTCATAACTCCATAAAAATAATTATGGAATTGTAAGACACCTTGCATGACTTGTATATTACTCCTTTATGTAACCCACGATTTACAGATATTTTCCATATAGCGTGGGTATACTTTTACTCTTTCATTTTTCTCTTTTGGATCCCACCCAGCAATATTTGGTATATATTCCTGGCTTTGTGCTCGGATTGCTCCTGGCAGTGCTTATGTGGTGCCAGGGATTGAACCTTGGCCCATCACTTCAAAACAAACCCCTAACAACTGTGAGATCTCTCTGGTGCTCTTTTCATGTAACATTGTTCTTGAAGTACAAAGTCTCATTTTGATGATTTCCATTGTATTAATTTTTTGGTGCTAGATTTATTGGTGTCATGTCTAAGTGACTATAACTGATACTGAAGACCAGAGGACTGACTCCCCATATGTTCTTCTCTAAGAGTTTGTTCCTGTAGCAACTTGTCTTATGTTAATATCTTTTGAATTAAGTTTTATATGAGAAATTATATTTATAATTTTTATTTGACAGAAGGTTTGATTTGTTTGTTTTTTAGATAAGGTTTGTATTTTAGTTATTGAGAAATATTTGTTTTAAAATACCTTCTATCATTGAATTAATTTGTCACCTGGTGTCAAAACCTTTTCCTCATGAATCTAGTTAATCTTTAAAATCTCATTTTTATTTTATCAGCCTAACCTATGTCAGTAACAAACATTTGATTACTGCACATGTTTGTTAAACTTTGAAATTAAGAAGGTTGAGTTGTCAGACTTTTCTAACCTTAATATTGTCTGACCACTCTATCTCTTTTTAATTCAAATGATAGAATTGTACTGTTATGTTATATTTTTAAACCAATGAGATTTTTTGAGAGTGATTGCATTGGATCTCCACATCAATTTCTAGATATTTCTTTAATAATTTTATGTCTTCCGAGATCCCTAAGCGCTCTTCCCACCAGGTGCGCTCCCGAGGCGGCAGCCCCTGACCACTGGGCTCCAGGAGAAACTGCTCCAGCTTTGAGGAGGGGACCTAACCCCACCCATCGGCGCCCAGGAACTCCCACTGCAAGACCTACACCCTGACCCCCTGACACCGGAACCACCCACAGACACCTCGAAATTCAAAACCGCTGACGCTAGCGCTGCCTGCGCAAATTATATTCTATCTACCTGACATAACATTGAGCATTGTCCCCTAAACTCTTTGCTATACGTCCCTAGCTGCAAAGTAATTCAGACACCTACTAACTTTACTGACTAGTCACCCAGAACACCCATTTTCAACCTACAATAGTCATTATGGTAAAGCAGCGAAAAGTCCTTCGCTCTACGATTGAAGTTATTAATACCAATGAGTCCAGCAATAACGATGAGCTATATAACCTCTGAAAAGGAATGTCGTAGCAACTGTTAAAGGTGTACAAGGAAATAAAAGAAACAATGGAATACAAACTCAGTAAAGAGGAATTGAGAGCAGAATTGAGTAAATTTCAGACCAAAGTACAAGCAGAAATGACAGATATTAAAAATGAGGTAAGTGAACTGAAAAACACAGGAGGAAGGCCTCCAAAGCAGAGAAACAGCTACTGAAGAAAGAATTAATGATCTCAAGACAGGGTTCAGAGATTCTGTAGACAACACCAGAAGATGGAAAAAGACTCACAATCAACGAACAGACTACCAGAGAAAATCGGGGATGAAGCCAGAAGGAACAACATACGATCATTGGGGTCCCAGAAGGTCAAGAAGAAAACCCTGATGAAGAAGATACTGTCAAAGCCATCATCGCTGACAAGCTTTCGAAACTGAAGAAAGCATGCCTCCCAGATACAGGAGGTCCGAAGGATGCCAGCTAAAAGAAACCCCAATAAGAATACTCCAAGACACATCCTTATTAAAATGACAAAACAATAGACAGAGATAGAATACTGAAAGCAGCAAGATCAAAGAAGGAAATCACATACAAAGGAGCATCCCTGAGATTTACAGCAGACTTCTCAGATGAAACACTCCAAGCCCAAAAAAACAATGGTGGGATATAGTGAGAAAGACTCAATGAACTCCAGGCCTCACCAAAGCATTCTTTACCCAGCTAGACTTACTTTCAGTGTGAAGGAAAGATACACAACTTCATGGATAAACAACAACTCAGGAAATTCATAGACTCAAAACCAACTCTTAAAAGAAGGATTGAAGGGTCTATTGTAAAATAAGACAACCCAAAACCACAACAAGTTTAAACAGAAAGATGGCACAAAATCCAATGACAATAATCTCGCCTCAACGCCAACAGTCTAAATGCACCAATTAAGAGAACACAGGGTGGCAAAATGGATTAAAAAACTGAATCCAACATTCTGCTGCCTACAAGAAACACATCTGAATAACCAGAGCAAACACAGACTCAAAGTCAAAGGCTGGAAGACCATTCTCCACGCAAAAACCCCTCCAAAAAGGCGGGTGTGGCCATACTCATATCTGACAATATAGACTTCAGGCTGAAAAAGGTTAAAAGGGACAATGAAGGCCATTTCTTAATAATTAAGGGGTATGTATACCAGGAAGAAATCACACTACTAAACATATATGCGCCAAACGAGGGGCCAGCAAAATACTTTAAAACGACTATTAATAGACCCTCAAAGAAGACATTAACAGTAGCACAATAATAGTCGGAGACTTCAACACTGCCTTATCGACTATGGATAGATCGACGAGACTGAAACTCACCAGGGAAATACTGGACCTGAAGGAAGAAATGGAAGAAAGAGAGCTGGTTGATATATACAGGGCTTTTCATCCCCAAAAAAGCTGAATACACATTTTTTTCCAGTGCACATGGAACATACTCCAAGATAGACCATATACTGAGCCACAAAGCATACCTCAACAAAATAAAAAAGATTGAAATTGTGTCAACTATCTTTTCAGATCATGATGCACTGAAAATAGTAGTGAACCATACACAGAAGCAGGGAGCCAAACCAAACACCTGGAAACTAAACAGCTCACTGCTGAACAACAAATGGGTCATAGAAGAAATCAAACAGGAAATCCAAAGATTCCTAGAAACAAATGACAATGAAGATACCAACTATCAGAACTCTGGGACACAGCAAAAGCTGTGTTAAGAGGAAAGTTCATAGCTCTGCAAGCATTCATAAGGAAAGAAGAAAGGGCCCACATAAATAACCTGACCTCACAGCTGAAAATATTAGAAAAAGACCAACAAAAGAAGCCCAACCCAGGCAGAAGGAAGGAAATAATAAAACTTAGGGAGGAAATCAACGAGCTGGAAACCAAAAAAAAAAACCGAAAGATTAATGAAACCAAGAGCTGGTTCTTTGAAAAAATTAAACAAGATCGACAAGCCACTGGCAAGACTTGTAAGGACAGGGAAAGAGAGAACCCAAATAAACAGAATCAGAAATGAAAATGGTGACATCACAACAGAAAAGACAGAAATCCAAAAGATCATCAGAGGTTATTTTGAGAACCTGTATGCCACAAAACATGAGAACCTAGAAGAAATGGATAAATTCCTGAAGTCCTATAACCTCCCACGATTGAAACAAGAAGACCTCCAATACCTAAATAAGCCTATCACCATCGAGGAAATTGAAACAGTAATTAAAAAAGTCTGCCCAAACACAAAAGCCCAGGTCCAGATGGGTTCACTGGCAAATTCCTACCAAACCTTTAAGGAGGACCCACTGCCTGTCCTGTTCAAGCTCTTCCAGGAAATAGAAGAAACAGAAACACTCCCCAAACAGCTTCTATGAGGCACATATCACCCCTGATACCCAAAGCAGGGAGAGACAATACAAAAGAAGGAAAATTACAGACCAACTCCTTGATGAACACAGATGCTAAGATCTTCAACAAAATACTAGCAAACAGAATCCAAAGACTCATCAAAAAGATCATACATCATGACCAAGTAGGATTCATCCCGGGAATGCAAGGATGGTTCAACATTCGCAAATCAATCAACATAATACATCATATCAATAAGAGAAAAAATAAAAAAACCATATGGTCCTATCGATAGATGCAGAAAAAAGCATTTGACAAGATCCAGCACCCATTCATGATTAAAACCCTCCAGAAAATGGGAATTGAAGGAAGCTTCCTCAAGATAGTCAAAAGCCATCTACCAAAAGCCCACAGCGAGTATCATTCTCAATGGGGAAAAAAATTGAAAGCCTTCCCCTTAAGATCAGGAACACGACAAGGTTGCCCTCTCTCACCTCTTTTATTCAATATAGTACTGGAAGTACTCGCCATAGCAATCAGAGAAGAAAAGGACATTAAGGGCACCCAGATAGGCAAGGAAGAAATCAAGCTATCATTATTTGCAGATGACATGATATTATACCTAGAGAACCCTAAACTCTCACCCAAAAAACTCTTAGAAACAATAGATAGGTATAGTAGAGTGGCAGGGTACAAAATCAATACCCAAAAGTCGGTGGCTTTCCTATACACAAATAACGAAAGAGAAGAAAGGGATATTAAGAAATCGATTCCATTCACAATTGTGCCACAGAAAATCAAATACCTAGGAATCAGCTTAACCAAGTGTGTAAAGGACCCATACAAAGAGAACTACAAGACACTGCTTCAAGAAATAAAAGAGGACACGAGGAAATGGAAACACATTCCCTGCTCATGGATGGGGAGAATTAACATTGTCAAGATGGTAATACTCCCTAGAGCTTTGTACAGATTCAATGCGGTTCCTATAAGGATTACCCATGACATTCTTTAAAAGAAATTGACCAAACACTCCTGAAATTCGTATGGAATAATAAACCCCCACGGATAGCTAAAGCAATCCTTGGGAAGAAGAAGATGGGAGGCATCACCTTTCCCAACCTCAAACTGTACTACAAAGCAGCAGTAATTAAAACAGCGTGGTACTGGAATAAAAACAGACCTGTGGACCTATGGAATAGAGTTGAGTATCCTGACACCCACCCTCAAAGACATGATCAGTTAATCTTTGATAAAGGTGCAAAAGAGTCCAAACTGGAGTAAGGGAAAGCCTCTTCAACAAGTGGTGCTGGGGAAAACTGGACAGCTACATGTAAAAAAATGAATTTGGACCTGTGTCTAACACCTTGCACAAAAAATCAGATCAAAAATGGATTAAAGATCTCAATATCAGACCTGAATCCATAAAGTACGTTGAAGAAAATATAGGAAAAACCCTCCACGACATTGAAGCTAAAGACATCTTCAAAGGTGAAACACCATTAACAAAGCAACTAGAAGAAAAGATAAACATATGGGACTACATGAAACTGAAGAGCTTCTGCACCTCGAAAGAAACAGTGACCAAGATAGAAAGACAGTCCACAGAATGGGAAAAGAATATTCACCCAATACCCATCTGATAAGGGGTTAATATCCAGGATATATCAGGCACTGGTACAGCTATATAAGAAGAAAATAGCCAACCCCATTAAAAAATGGGGAGAAGAGATGAACAGAAACTTTGACAAGGAAGAAATTCGAATGGCCAAAAGGCATATGAAAAAATGCTCATCATCACTAATCATCAGAGAGATGCAAATCAAAAACAACAATGAGATATCACCTCACACCACAGAGAATGGCCCATATCCAAAAGGGTAAAAGCAACAAGTGCTGGCGTGGATGTGGGAAAAGGGGACTCTCATACACTGTTGGTGGGAATGTCGACTTGTACAACCCTTTCTGGAAAACAATATGGACATTCCTCCAAAGACTAGAAATTGAGCTCCCCTTTGACCCAGCCATACCACTCCTGGGAATATACCCTGGGAAGCCAAAAAACACACAGCGGAAACACAATCCGCACTTTTTATTTTCATAGCAGCACTATTCACAATAGCCAGAACCTGGAAACAACCAGTATGCCCGAGAACTGATGACTGGATAAAGAAACTGTGGTACATCTACACAATGGAATACTATGCAGCTGTTAGGAAAAAATGAAGTTATGAAATTTGCCTATAAATGGATGGACATGGAAAGAATCATGTTGGAGTGAAATTAGTCAGAAGGAAAGAGAGAGATATAGAATGACTGCATTTATTTGCATGACATAAATATACCAGGTGATCTTACCAAAAGTGGAAATTACCACAAGCTGTGGGAGTCAGGAGGTTAGGTAAGACAGAGAAGGGAACATGTGTGAATAAATGTCAAAAGGGCTGATACCAACATAGAACTGAGCATTAAATACAGGCAAAAAAATGCAAATGATGGCTTCTAAGTGTATGTAGTGCAACCCACAATGTGTAGGAGAAGGAAAAGAGAGAGAGGAGAGAGAGAAAAGAGATAAAGAACCTGCCATTTAGGCAGGCTATGGGAGGGGGAGGGAATTGGGACATTGGTGGTGGAAATGGGCACTGGTGGAGGGGGGGTGCTGGAACACTATGTGACCGAAACCCTCCAAACATGAACAACGTTGTAATTGTATATCCTCACGGTGGTATAATAAAATGTTAAAAATAAAATAAATAAAATA